>JAQZBX010057854.1:0-17865 GCA_029593785.1 Cabassous unicinctus
TCAAAACTGCTTCTCAAAAGACTGCTTCAACTCTGTTCTTTGCCTTGCCTTTTATACTCGATTCCCCACCCACCAAAGGGGTGGGGCTCAATGCCCTAATCATAACCTAATCATGCCCAGATTAACAGATCAGTTTACAAGCATGATCCAATTATATTTTTGGAATTCATAATTATATCAAATTGGCCAACGGTTACAGTAGGTTTCCAGTTGAGTTCTCATGAGTTTACACCAATGAGAGCAGCACCTGATGCATCGCCCTAGGACTTCTGCTATCTCTGGATTTTGTACCTTCATGAGGGACTTGATACTTAATTTCTTTCACCTTAATTTCTTTCATGTAGTCAGTCAATAAACATTGCTGAGCACAAATTAGAAGCGTAGCACTCTGCTGAGTGTGTTGAAACTGTATCAAGAAATAGAATGCATGCTTATTGCTTTCATAGAGCTGACATGAGTTGTGAGATAAAACGTCACTAGCATATGGAGCTGTAAATTGTAGTAGGCTCTGTAATCAGACCACCTGGATTAAAAATGTGGTTCTATTGCCTATTTTACAATCTGTTATATAACCTTGGGCAATTTACTCAAGTTTGTCTTTAAACCATGTCTCAGTTTCTCTTTAAAATGGGGACACTAATAGTATCCAAATCCTGGGTTGCTGTAAGGATTGCCTGAAATGATCCATGTAAAATGCTTAATGGAGAGCTGGAGAGTACTGTCATGTGGCAAAGTATCATTCACATACAGTAGAGTGTGAGTGGTGCCCCCTGGAGTTACACAACAGGGCCTGCTGTTAAAATTATTACGTGTGAAATAGCAAACACATATTTAACAGGACAGCATGTGATTAATTTACATCCGAATTATGTATAATCATTGTCACTGCTTTTTTTTCAGTCACTCGAACCCATAAGCTCCTTTCTGCTCCACAGCATTTGTGCTCCCTATTTCTGTACTGCATTACCCATCCCTCCACCCTCACCTCCATCTTCTCATGGCTGGCTCCTTCACATCCTTAAGTGTCTACTAAATGGACTTCCTCAAAAGCCTTCCCTGACCATTCTAATGTCCTGCTTCCCAATGGTCACCTTTGAGCACATCACCCTAGTTCATTTTCTTCATTGCACTTATCACTTTATTTATATTTCTATCTGTTTTATTGTCTGCTTCCTCCAGCTGGAATGCAAGTTACATGAAAGCAAGGATTTTGTCTGTCTTGGTCATGCAGTATTCTCGTCTTTTAACACTGGGTCTGGAACATAATAAGTACTCACGAGTGGATGAGTGAGTGAATGGAGATCCATTTGTTTTATGTCTTCAGAGGGGGACTTGTGGAGGAGGCAGGATTTGTCTGGACAAAATGAAAAAGAAAAGAGATCTGTATGGTAACAGAAAAGAGCAGGCACTTAGAGAACAAAAGCAGCGCCATTTTTTCAGACTTCTACACAAAAGAAGGAATATTTTAAATTATATGTGAATATTTTAAATTATATGTGAATATAACAATTCATAATCATTCTCTTTGTAAAATATTCAAATATTCTAGAGAAAGTTACAGTTGTCTTGATGATTACCTTCAGTTCCAGCTCTTTTGTAAAGGTAAACACTGTTGTCAGTAAGGTGTGTTTTTCACGACTTTTAAGATGTTGTGCTTTTATTTGCAGATTTTTATAGATACACTTAAGAAATATTTTCAAAGCTAGCATAAAAACTAAACTAGATTAGTCCCTGGATATGTTTTCTCATGCTTAATTTTTAAAGGCTAAGTTAATTAATTAAATTAATTAGCCCTTTAGATTAGTCTTAGGGTGTATAATACTTTAAGCTAATATAGCATCATTGGACCATTAATAAAATTCTAATTTAAGAATGCCTGTGAACTTCTGGGAGTCTATCCTAAGGTAATAATCATGCAGTCAGCAACAACTTATGTAAAAATGTCTATCAAGGCATTGTTTGTAATGATGAAAGATTGGAACAAACAGTGTCCAACAAAGAAATTAGTCATTGAGTAGTCAGACCCCCACACTGGAATCTTATAAAGCTACCCAAACTGATATTTACAAAATTTGTTTTAATTTATGGGGTTGTGTCCATTATATAATGTTTAAAGGAGCTTATAAAACTTAAATACTGTGATCTTATCCAAGTATGTTTAAATAAAAAGAAAATATGACTGGAGGACATATGGTTGAGTAATAATTGTGATTATATCTGGGTGGCAGATTTTGAGTGATATTTTGTTTTCTTCTTTTTATATTTTTTTATTTCCCAAATGTTTCCAATGAACATGTATTAGCTTTGTAATTTAGTTTAATTTTTATCAAAGTAATACGTTCATATAGTTTAGAAAGTCAAATAGTACTACAGGCTTTAACATACACTAGCCATCTTCTGAAGATCCCGCTCCTCATCCCTGAGTAACACTTCTCAGATAAACCATTTTACTTATCTTATCTGTTACTTCTGATGTTCTAAATAATATAAATATGCGGCTATTCCTTGATTTTTAAAAATTTAGGTGTTATCAATTGACTTTCTAAAATAGAAGATGAAATTTAGTTATCCTTCCCTCTTCACCCCATATAATGCACATATCTCTCTTCTCTTCAACTTTCCAGTATAGTAATATAACATTCGTTAAATAAATTTTTATTGTTATAACTATAAGTACTGTTTATTGATAACATATATGTGTACTATAATTATATGCTTTTCTGTATAACTTTTTGGTTTTCCTGGAATTGATAATTGCCTTCTTTTTTCCTATCTTTTCTTTTTTATCTACCTAGCAATAATTTATCCCCAAACTCTCCAACAAACTATTTGCCTCATCTCAATATAGTCATGCAATTCAGGTGATCAGGTGATCTCTCCAGTCTTTTTTTGAAGTCACTCCTGCTCTGTCCTTCTGCTTTAGTCCATACTGGATGCTCTCTGAACCTGCACAGCTGGTACCCTAAAATTTCCCTTTATCATCATCCTAGGAATTACCTTCACTGCATTACTATACTGAAGCCTAATTCCTAAATCCCAAGCCAGCTTTCTTGGTTTACTCCCTCATTTTGGTAGGATACATCCATTAATAGCTTCCAAAGAAATAGTTTGTGGGAAGTAAATATTTTGAAGCCTTCCATATCCAAAAATGCCTTAAGTCTGTTCACAGTTGTCTGAGCAATATAAAATTTTAGGATGAAAATCATATTCTATTGGAATTTTAACAGCAATGCGGCATTGCTGTCTAGCTCTTTGCTGCTGCTCTAGAAGTTCAATACCATTTTGAATGCTGGTCCTTTATACACTAATTGTTTTCCTCTCCATCAGCTTTTAGGATGTTTTCCTTATTTTGGTATCTTGAAACTTCAAATGTAGCTAGTTGTGTATCTTTTTGTAATCATTTGGCTGAACACTTGATATCTCTTTCAATCTGAAAACTCATAGCCTGCAAATCTAGGAAATTTTTCTTATTATTTCTTTGAAATTCTCTTCCTCTTTATTTTCTCTGATCTCTGCTTCTGGAACTCCTGTCATTTTGCTGTTGCACTTTCTGGATTGATTCTCAATTTTAAAAAATATTTTATTTTCCACTTTCCATCTTTGTCTTTTCATTCTACTTTCTGACGTCCTCAACTTTACCTTTGATTTTTTTCTGTTGAAATTTTATATTTTATTCTTCATTTCTAAGTGTTCTTCCTTATTTCCTGAATAATCCCCACTGTTTTTAAACATAGCGGGTTATTCTTATGAAGTATAATCTCTTATCTTTCTAAGCATACTATTATTACTTTGTGAGCTATTTTCTGCTTCCTCCATTAGATCTACTTCTTTTTATTTCATTCACTTTTTGGTTTCTCTTTTTCACTTTCTTCAGCAGTTTTTTTGTTTTGTTTTGTTTTTACCGGGAGGTCCTGGGGATCGAACCTGGGTCCCTCCATATGGGAGACGGACACCCAACCATTTGAGCCACTCCGTCCCCCTGCTTTCTTCAAATATGTAGTGGTCCTTGGCTCTACCAATTCAAAGGTGAGGAACCGAAAAGCTGATTAGAGGCAATATGTGAAAAGTCAGGGCTTGTAAACTGATGGGTCTTAAAGTAGTGTGTTAGAGACTTCACTGATCTTATTGGGGACCCCCCAAATGTCAGTACCAGTAGGCCTTTATTTCTGAGGTCAGTTTCCTTAGAGAGGAATTCTCCTTCTTTCTGGTTGTCAGTAGAAGGACAATAACAGGGAGGAGAAGAAAATGCCTGCCATGGATCTGGAAGCCAAACTGGATGTCTCACAGTTCAAGGTGAGCTTAATCTCTCTTTTTCAATGTGGCTTTACCCCTGGTCTCAGCCATGCTTAGTGTCCTGAGTCCCATGTCTCTCTTCTTTTTTCCATCTTTCTGGAGGTGAAAGGGGTCTTCAGAGGGATGTGAAGAGGCAGCTCCAACAATGAAGGCTTGGCAGGGGGTGGGCGTACTGTGGGGAGGGGGACAGGTATAGTCTAACTGCTCCTCATTCATACTTCCAATTCATCCTCTTATCTAAGTCAGCCCTAGCTAAAGTCCCTACCTTCCGAAGTAACTTGTGCTTTCAATACCTGGAGGTTTTTTGGTTTTTGTTTTGTTTTGATATGTTGTTTTTAAATTCTGTGGTAGAAATCAACTTGCTTTGGGAGCTTTCACCTACATCCCATGATACATGTTTTAGCTTTCTCCAAGCTCTAAGTCTATTATCACTTAATCATCTCCTTTCCATGTGCTGAAATTTATCTTGTTTGCCATCAACTCTTCTCCCACTTTTTTTCACCTTATGAGTGTATGCCATTTTTCTCCAATTTGTATTGCTTTACTGGCTGTTTAGTGGGTTCAAGAAGCAGCCAAGAAAAATGCATTTTTTTTCAATCCTCCATATTCAAAAGCAATCTAAATTGTTCCCACGTACCATATATACATATATGTATCCATAGAAATATGTACAGTTTTTTCTGTATTAGAGAAGATGTGGGTTTACAGAACAATCACACATAAAATACAGGATTCCCATATACCACCCTATTATTAACACTTTGCACTGGTGTGAAATATTTGTTACTATTGATGATAACACATTTTTATTATTGTACTACTAGCTATAGTCCATTGTTTAACTTAAGGTTCACTGTTTGTGTTGTGTAGTTCCATGAACTTAAAAAAAATTTATTCTGTTACCACATAACAATCGAACTTTTGAACACATTCAGATATATAGTTCAGTGTTGTTAATTAGAGTCACAAAATTGTGCTACTATCACTACCATCCATTACCAAAACATTTCCATTATTCTAAATAGGAGCTCTGTGCATTTCTGTACATTTTAAACTTTAGCTCCCTACTCCCTCTCTCTACCCTGTCCCTTGGTAACCTATATTCTAGATTCTGACTCTATGGGTTTGCTTATTCTAATTATTTCATATCAGTGAGATCATACAATATTTATTCTTTTGTTTCTGGCTTATTTCACACAACATAATATCTTCAAGACTCATCCATGTTGTGGCATGTATCAGGACTTCATTTCTTTTTATGGCTGAATAATGTTCCATTGTATGTATGTACCACATTATATTTATCCATTGCTTGTTTGGTGGACACTTGGGTTGCTTCCATCTTTTGGCAATTGTGAATAATGACACTGTGAATATCAGTGTGAAAATATCTTTTTTGAGACCCCACTTTCTATTTTTTTTGGTATATGCCTAATAGCGAGATTGCCAGGTTATATGGTAGTTCCATACCTAGCTTTCTGAGGAACCACCAAATGGTCTTCCACAGCGGCTCTACCAATTTACATTGTCAACAGCAATGAATGAGTGTTCCTATTTCTACACATCCTCTCCAACACTTATTTTCCAATTTTTAAAATAAAATAGCAGCCATTCTAATTGGTATGAAATGGTATCTCATTGTGGTTTTGATTTGCATTTTCTTGATAGCTATTGATATTGAGCATCTTTTCATGTACTTTATGGCCATGTGTATGTCTTCTCTTGAGAGATGTCTAGTTAAGATTTTTGCCCATTTTGTAATTGGGTTGTTTGTCTTTTTGTTGTTAGTTGAAGGATTTCTTTATATATTCTGTAATTAAGCCTTTATCAGATATGTGGTTTCCAAATATTTTATCCCATTGTGTAAGTTGTCATTTTACTTTCATGATAAAGTACTTTGATGCACAAAAGTTTTTAGTTTTGATGAGGTCCCATTTATCTTTTTATTTTATTTTTTTGCTTATGCTTTGGGTATAAAGTCTAAGAAACCATTGCCTAACACAATGTCCTGAATGTGTTTCCCTACATTTTCTCCTAGGAGTTTGGTTTTTCTAGCTCTATTTTAAATTGAAGTCTTTGGTCTATTTTGTGTTGATTTTATGTAAAAGGTGTGAGATAGGGGTTCTTCTTCTGTTTTTTAGCAAATGGAGATCCAGTTTTCCCAGCACCATTTGTTGAAGAGACTATTCTTTCATAATCGAGTGGTCTCTACCCCCTTGTCAAAAATCAGTTGGCCATAAATGTGAGGATTGATTTCTGAGTTCTCAATTCAATTCCATTGGTCTATATATCTGTCCTTGTGCCATACCGTGCTGTTTTTTCACTACTGTAGCTATGTCATAAGTTTTAAAATCAGGAACTGTGTGTCCTCCAACTTCATTCTTCTTTTTCAAGGTGGCTTTAGCTATTCAGCTCCCCTTACCCTTCCATATAAATTTGATGGTTGGCTTTTCCATTCCTGCAAAGAAGGCTATTGGAATTTTGATTGGGATTGAATTGAATCTGTAAATTGCTTTGGGTAGGACTGACATCTTAACAATATTTAGTCTTCCAATCAATGGACATGGAATGTTCTTCCATTTATTTAGTTCTTCTTTGGTTTCTTTTAGCAATGTTTTGTAGTTGCCTGTGTAGAAGTCCTTTACATCCTAGTCAGATTTATTCCTAGATATTTGATTCTTTTAGTTGCTATTGTGAATGGAATTTTTGTTTGATTTCTTGTTTTGCTTGTTCATTGTTTGTGCATAAAAACACTGCTGATTATTTTGCATTGATCTTATACCCCATCAGCTTGCTGTATTCATTTATTAGCTCTAGGAGCTTTGTTGTAGATTTTTTAAAGGATTTTCTGTATATAGTACATATCATCTGCAAATAGTGAACATTTTATTTCTCCCTTTCCAATTTGGATGTGTTTTATTTCTTTTTCTTGCCTAATTGCTCTGGCAAGAAGTTCCAGTATAATGTTGAATAACAATGGTGACAGAGGGCATCCTTGTCTTGCTCCTGAATCTAGAGGGAAAGCTTTTAATCTTTCACCATTAAGTAGGATGTTAGCTGTGACCTTTTCATTTATGCCCTTTATCATAGTCAGGGAGTTTCTTTCTATTTCTAATGTTCTAATTGTTTTTATCAAGAAGGTATTCTGGATTTTGTCAAATGCCTTTTCTGCATCAATGGGAATGATTAAATGTTTTTTTTCCCTTCATTGTGTTAATGTGGTGTATTACATTAATTGATTTTCTTATGTTGAACCAAACTTTCCTAACAGAGATAAATCCCACTTGATCGTGGTGTATAATTATTTTAATATGCTGTGGGATTTGGTTTGCTGGTTTGTTTGTTTTTTTTAGGATTTTTGCATCTATATTCATAAGAGATATTGGTCTGTGGTTTTCTTTTCTTGTGGTATCTTTATTTGGCTTTGGTATACGGGTAATGTTGGCCTCATAGAATGCATAAGGCAATGTTCTCTCCTTTTCATTTTTTGGGAAAAGTTTGAGCAGAATTGGAGTTAAGTTTTTCTTTGAATATTTGATAGAATTCCCCTGTGAAAATATATTGTCCTGGGCTTTTCTTTGTTGGGAGGTTTTTATTATTGATTCGATATCTATACTAGTAATTGTTTTGTGGAGATATTTTTTCTTGAATCAATGTAGGTGGTTTGTGTGTTTCTAAGAATTTGTCGATTTCATCTAAGTTATCTAATTTATCGATGTACAATTGTTCATAGTATCCTCTTTAGTCCTTTTATTTTCAGTGGGGTCGCCAATAATATCCCCCTTTTCATTTCTGATTTTAGTTATTTGTATCCTCTTTTTTTTCTCTGTCAATCTAGCTAAAGATTTGTCAATTTTATTGATATTTTCAAAGAACCAACTTTTGGTTAGCTGATTTTCTCTATTTTTTTTATTTTTATTACATTTATCTCCTCTAATCGTCATTATTTCCTTCTTTCTGCTCTCTTTGGGCTTAGTTTACTCTTCTTTTCCTAGTTCTTCTGGTTTTGAGGTTAGGTCTCTGATTTGAAGACTCTTTTTTTTTATCAGAGTTTTAGTTTTTAAATATGATTGTCACATTGAGAAAATGAAAATAAACGTAGTAAAATCAGTACAAAGGCAAAGTAGAAAAACAAAAAATATTTTATTAAAACATAAGATTTACAAGAAGTTTCCAGACATGCCATGCAAAATAGTCCCAAGCTTTTTTTTGAAGGGAGGCTTCTACACTTGACAGCAAAGGCACCATGTTATGAGTGATGGCCATGACGTTTGTTTAATGTTCCCATTTTCGTTCAATCGAGCTTGTCCATCTACAGCGTCTAAAGTTAGACTTGGCTAGAGGGTATATTCTAAAGAACAACTGGCTAGCTGCTTTTAACCAATGCATTTAATTAGCTTACCGTAAAGGTGTGTGGGGGGGAGCTCATAAAATTAAAATAAAACTACCTTCTTCCTCAAAAATAAAAATAAAATAAAAACACCAACACCCCTACGGCTAACCCTGACAACTATCTTCATTCACAGTGCTTTATACTTAAACCATGATGGGGGAAATGAATAAAAGCAGGAGAGGGGCCACTGCTGTTAAACATTTTGCCACAATCCATATGATCTAGCCTCTGCTCATGCTTTATAACAGGGAATCAGGACAAGACATAGATTTGCTAATGTGCATGTAATCACCAAAGGACTGAAGATGTCTGGGCTTTTATTCTTTAATGTTTCTAAGACTGTGTCCATTAAATGGAAACAAAAAAGGAAGAAGTCTTGGGAGAACAGGAGATGTACACTTAATGATCAGATTGATTTAAATATTCATGATATAGAGCCTCGACCATGCTCTAGCCGTGTCTATGGCTTGGGCTTCATTGGTCTTCCAGTGTTCTACTACATCATTTGCTAATGGATCATCTGGATTGGGAGCATCATGCAGATCTGCAGTGCTGGGAACCACTTATTTTAGGGGCTGCCATTGGGTATACTTCTGGACGGAATAGTTCAAGTTTAAAAGTCCCTCCCTCAAAGGGGGAATTTGGGGCCAGCAATGACCACATGAAAATAACAGGGCATTGCTCTCATCCGATTCTGCCTTAATACTGGGAACTGGTTCTACCAACAAATGCGGGGCTCCCTACAAACAGAAAAACAAATGCATCTTGATAATCCTGCGGGGCATCTCAGCCATCTTGTCAGATCCCGAGTTCAGCTTCTGGTCTCGTCTCCAGCTCCACTTGCCTCACCTCTTTCTTCTTTTTTAATGTAAGCATTTAGAGTTATAAATTTCTCTCTCAGCACTGCCTTCACTGGATCCCATAAGTTTTGGTATGTTGTATTTTCATTTTCATTCACCTCAAGATATTTCCTAATTTTGCTTCTGATATACTCTTTAACCCATGTTTAAGAGTATGTTGTTTAATTTCCACATATTTGTGAATTTTCCATTTCCCCCTGTTATTGATTTCTAGCTTCATTCTGTTGTGGTCAAGAATATACATTGTATGATTAAAATATGTTTTATTTATCATGTCTTGATCTGTGACCTAAAATATGGCCTATCCTAGAGAACAATCCATGTGCACTTGAGAAGAATATATATTTTGTTTTTGTTGGGTGAATTGTTCTATGTATGTCTGTTAAGTCTAGTTGGTTTAGACTATCATTCAAGTCTTATTTCTTTATTGATCTTCTAACTAGTTGTCCTATCCATTATTGAAAGTGGTGTATTAAATTCTCCTACTATTAATATAGAACCATCAATTCCTCCCTTCAACTTTGTCAATATTTGCTTCTTATACTTTGGGGCTCTGCTGTTATGTGTATATGTATTTGTAACTGTTACATCTTCTTGTTGAAATGTCCCCTTTAACAGTATATAATGACTGTCTTTGACCCTCATAACTGTCTTTTTACTTAAAGTCTATGTTATCTGATATTAGTTTAGCTAGCCCTGCTTTCTTTTGGTTACTACTTGCATGGTATATATTTTTTCCATCCTTTTAGTTTCAGTCTACTTGTGTCTTTGAATTTAAGGTGAGTCTCTTGCAGAAGAATATAGTTGATTCATTTTTTAATTTAATTTAATTTTATTTATTTACTTGATCCATTTTAAACTCCCCCTTCCCCATTTGCTGTTTTGTGTCCATTCGCTGGGCAATTCTTTGTGTCTGTTTCATCTCTTCTCATCCTCCTCCTCCAGTCTTCACCAGGATTCGATCCTGGAGACCTCCGATGTAGGAGAGAGGTGTTCTAGCCATCTGCGCCACCTCGGCTCCTGGTTTTCGGAGCTTTCAGAGCATCTCGTCTTGTCTCTCTCCTTTTACGTCATCATCTTGCTGCATGGCTCCCGGGGCCTGGCGGCTCACCGGCACACAGAGCCTGGCAGCCCATGCACCTTCTATATATATTTTTTTATTTTACCGGGAGGTCCCGGGGATCGAACCCAGGTCTCTCCATATGGCAGACGGACGCCCAACCATTTGAGCCACATCCGCCCCCCTAATTAATGCTCTTTAAAAAATCCATTCTGCCAGTCTCTGCCTTTTGACTGGAGAATCTGATCCATTTATATTTAAAGCACTACTAATAATCTAGGACTCTTCTCTGCTATTAATCCTTTGCAAGTAGTACACTTTTTTCCCCTTCATTTCTGTCAATGCCTACTTTTATATTTATTTGATTTTTTTGTGTGTTGTACTATATTGAGTGCCTTCTCATTTCTCTCTGGATATGTTTTTCATCTATTTTCCTTGTGGTTGCCAGGAGGTTAAAATTTAACATCCTAAATATATAACAGTCATATTTGGTTTGATATCAACTTAACTTCCATAAAAATACATATATATTTTTCCTATAATACTCTGTTCCTCCACTTTTTTGGTAATCATTACCACTTACATCTTTGTACATTGTGTGTCCAAAATAATAGAATGATCATTAATTTTTCTGCATTTGCATTTTAGCACCTAGGAACTAAGCAGTGGAGCTACATACCAAAAAATACACTACAATAAAAGTGGCATTTATAATTACACAAATGGTTACCTTTACTTCAGGTCTTTATTTCTTTATACTTCTTAGAACCACTCTCTAGTATCCTTTCCTTTCAGTCTGAAGAAGTCCCTTCAGTATGAAGAAGTCCCTTTAGAATTGCTAGTAGGGTAGGTCTAGTGGTGATGCTCTCCTTTAGTTTTTGTTTATCTGAGAATGTCTTAATTTCTTCCTCATTTTTGAATGAAAGTCTCACTGGATATAAAATTTTACTTGGCAGTTGTTTTCTTTCAGCACTTTTAGTATCTCAACCCACTGCCTTCTTGACTCCATGGTTTCTCTTGAGAAATTGGCACTCAATCTAATTGGGATTCCATGATATGTAACGTGTTACTTTTCTCTTGCAGCTTTCAGAAATCTCTCCTTGTCCTTTCTATTTGTTAGTGTTATCAGTATATGATGGAGCATAATTTTCTTCATGATATCCTGTTTATCCTGGGCTCCTAGGATGTGCATATTTATGTCTTCTGCTAAATTTGGGAAGTTCTTGTCATTATTTCTTGAATATGCCTTCTGCACCTTTCTCTTTTTCTTCTCCTTATGGGAACCTCCAACTGCCCGTAATGGTACGCTTCATGGTGTCCCAGAGGTAACTTATACTATTTTCACTTTTAATATTTCTTTTTTCTTTCTGTTACTCAACCTGACTCATTTCAAATGTCTTATCTTCAAGTTCACTGATTCTTACATCTGCCAGTTCCAATCTACTCTTTTATTTTCATTTTAGAAACAATTTATTGAAGTATATCATTCATACATGTACATACATAAACTATAAGTGTTCAGTAAACATTGTGAACTTATAAAACAAACATGCATAACATCATACAGGGCTCCCATACATCACCCCACCACAAATACTTTGCATTGTTATGAAACATTTGTTAACAAATTATGAAAGAGCATCTTCAAAGCATCCCTACTAACTATAGTCCATATCTTACTCCCCTTTACTTTTTTTTTTAAAGATTTATTTATTTATTTACTTTTATCCATTTTTACCCCCTCCCCATTTTTGCTGTTTTTGTGTCCATTCGTTGGGCAATTCTCTGTGTCTGTTTCCTGCTCTCTCTTCTCATCCTTCTCCTTCTGTCTTCACCAGGATTCGATCCTCGGAACCTCCGATGTGGGAGAGAAGTGTCCTACCACCTGCACCACCTTAGTTCCTGGTTTTTCAACGCTTCTAGTGTTGGCTCTCCCTTGTGTCACTCTCCTGTTACGTCATCATCTTGATGCGTGGCTCAGTGGGGCCTGACAGTGCACCTGTGCGTGGGGCCTGGGGGGCTTACCCGCTTGCGGGCCTTGCAGCGCACATGCACACAGGGCCTGGAGGCGCATCTGTGCACAGGGCCTTGGGGGCTCACTTGCGTGGGGCCTGACAGCGCACCCACACATGGGGCCTGGTGGCCTGCGCACCTTCTATATTTTTCTTTTTTTAAATTTTTACCGGGAGGGCCCGGGGATCGAACCCAGTTCCCTCCATATGGGAGATGGACGCCCAACCATTTGAGCCACATCCGTCCCCCTGCTGTATCTCTTAAGGTTGACCAAAAATACCTAGAGTTACAGTCATTTCCCATACAGGATGGTCATATAATAAATCAGGCTTAGTTTATCACCAGCATTCTAAAAACCAGACCTACGGAGAAAAACTAGGTCTGGGGACACATGCATGGTTTCTAATATAGCAAATGTTTAGCTTACCCTGATTATCACAAAATCAGAACAGTGAGAATATTCGTACCCAATCTACTCTTGAAACTCTCCTGGGAATTTTCATTTCAGGTATTGTGGTCTTCAACTCCAGTTGTTCTCTTTGGTTCCTTTTTAAAATTTCAGTCTCTTTACTAAGATTCCCATATTACTCATTCATTGTTTTCCTGATATCCTTTTGTTCTTTCACTGTATTTTCCTTCATCTCCTTAAGCATTTTTAAGAACTTTTTTCTTTTTAAAATGAAGGCTTTGTTCATTATGTCCACATTCTGATCTTCTTTGTTGTTGTTTTCTGGATTTTTATCCTCTTCCTTTGGATGGGTCGTTAATTCCTGTTTCTTTGGTTGTCTTGCACTCTTTTATTGCACACTTTACATTTTAATATTTTAAAATGTAAACTCTGGGATTTATTTCCTTAGATGTCTACTTCTTGATTTTTTAACCACCTCGTGATAAGATAGATTTTCTTGAGCTTCAGCCCTCCCATCAGAACAGTCTGCCCAAGGCAAATGCAGTGTGCAGGGTTTTCCATGTTTTTCTGGGCCTCTCTCTTGTCCTGGACTTTTGCTTGTTAGTTGTTTTGGAGTTCCCCTGATTACAGGAGTTTGGTTGACCCCTCTTTCTCAGGAGACAAACCTCCCTCTCCCAGGTGTTTGGAGCCCACAGGCCTTTGCCCCAGACTGTCTGCCTCTATAGTTTCTTACACTCCTTTCATTGTCTCAAGTTGCTTTTGTCTGGAGGGCAAATTCTGAAGGAGGGGTGTGCCACAGAAGACTTTCCCAAATCTCTCTGTTCCAGCTGAAACAGGGTCCTAGGGTCTCAGGAAGAGGGCTCCAAAGTGCGCTGAAACTGGGATCTACAATGATTCTGAGCAGACCCATCTCTAAATGTGGAAATCCAGATATTCCCCAGAAGTCAGCTAGGACCCACTCCCAACCTCCTCCCCAGGAACAAGGCCTTGACAAGTCCCTTGAGAATGGACATTGTACTTTGCTCGCCCTGGTCCCCTCCTGTCAGGTAGAAGGGCTTGGGATATTTCCCTTCTTACCCTGCTGGAGCACTATATAAAATAGATCCTGAGTAGCAGCCCATGGTAAGGGAAGACAGCTTCTATCCCATCATTCCCTTCCCTGTCTCATTACCCACTGGACCTTTATGAAATCTCATGGTATAAAGCAGCAATTAACTAATATAAGATATTGATTATTACTGATTTGATTGCATCATAGGAGAAGTATTATCCTTATCTCAGGGGACAGTTATTTATTGAACATGTACAATTTTGAAAGTACTAAGACAGATCCTCAGGGGGACATATCTCAGTAAGAAATGGTTATTGCCTTCAAAGAATTTACAGCAGCAAAGTAATAAGAACTAGGCCCATAACAAAGAACCCAAACTATGAGGCCATAAGTCTAAGTGCCTAAGAAATGTGTGAGGCAGTGAGAGATGTTAGGAGTGCAGACAGGGGGGAAGAATGTGGGAGAGAAGGAATGATTATCCTGGTGAGGATGAATGTATAATAGAACCTTCTGCAGGGATGACACAGAGCAATGAGAGAGCCCTGGTTTTGGTTCCAGGTAGACGCATGTTTGAACCCGACTCCTCCTGTATGCCCTGGGACTCCAGGTGTGGTCTCCATTTCCTCACCTGTCTGGAGTGGGGTAACTATACTTCCCTGACAGTGGAGTGTGTGGACATACAGCAGGTTCCACGCAGATGTTTTACTGGTAGCCTGGCTTGGTAAAGGTACTTATTTTTCCTTTCCCTTCCCTTCTTTCTCTCTTTCCCCTTTTTAAGAAATTGAATGGCTTACTAATTTAACTGTATGGCCTTCTAAAAATCAACCCTTGCTTTGCTTCTAGCTCTCTGTCCCACAGACCTGGCAGGGAGCAAAGTGGAGGGAGTATATGGTGGCTTCGTGACCTCTGTCTACTGCTCAGGTCTCTGTGTCTTTCCCTTGTCCTTGCCTGTGAAGCCACCCCAGAATGTTTAATGGGGTCTGGCAAAGAAGCCAGGGCCCCTTACCCTGAGTCACAACTTCCATTGGTGGCTATTCCTTATTCTTTCACACTGAGGGGGTCCCCTCTGACATAAACAGGCCAAACCATGACAATTCCTGAAGGAGTTCTAGGCAAGGTCACAGGTCAGGACACAAGATGACAAGGGTTGTGTGGTGACAATCTAGAATTACCTTGTATCATATCCTGTGTTCCAGAACCTTTGGCTGCTTATTTGTATTTCTTGGCCTAACAAGCCTAACAGGATAATCTCACTCTTTCTATGGGGTGTTTCAGAAAATAGTTGAAAAACAACTTGGTAAATGGAGCAGAGTCCCAACTTAATGCACTGAAAGACCTGGTCTATATGATTCACCACTTGGGAAAATTTTATTGAGCACCTGCAATGTGCTGGGCACTGCGTGTTGTGTGGGAGACCCTTGTCCATGGAGCACACCCCTTCTGACTCCTTTTCTCAAATCCCACAATCATGCCTATTTCCACAGCAGTGATAAAGACTTAAGCTCTAGTTTTTTAAAATAATAAGTAATCAGTTATTGAGCATTTATTCCAGACACTGTGCTAAATGCTTTACCTACTTAACATACATTATCTCATTTGACCCTCATTTAAAACCCACAAGGTCGATAATGCTGTACCTTCATTCTGATAGATTTGGAAACTGAGGCATAGAGAGATTAAGTAACTTGCCCACAGCCACATAGGTAGGAAGTGGTGTTGCCAGTATGAGACCCAGGAAATACTCTCCAGCCTGAGCCAGTGATGGCCACGTGACTCCTGTCTCACCAACACCCACCATCAGGACCCCACTTCTCGTCAACACTGAAATCGTAAGGATTCTACTTTCAGCTCAAGGATGCTCATCTTTTTCCTGGTTCCACTTGACAGATGCATTTCTTTCACGATCCCAGTTTACCTCTTTCTGGTTGCATCCAATTTTGCTTAGGCTGCCTCTCCTGTCCCTGCTGTCTGTCCAGGCCCATCTCTCATTTCCCCGAAGTAAAGCTAAGACTATACCATGTGACTTAATAGACATGACTAAAGCCTTTGGAAAACAGAAGGAGATTAAAGTGCGCACAGCAGAACTGCTCCACAGACCTGCCACTATGGAAGGGGCCAGCTCACTTCAGCTCCTGGGAGGCCTCCAACAGGCTCCTCTACCCTTCAGGTTCTTGATCTGCTAAAAGCTGCACCAGACAAACCAACCACAAAATGTTTTCCTAAAATGAAGCATAACCTGCATCTGTGACTCCATCCCCAAAGAAAATTTTACATTATTACGCAGAGCCCTGTGGCACCTTGTGGTCTCCAAACATTCCCTGCCAAAAAAAAGGCCCATTTTCTTTTTGCAGAATCCAAATACCCTTTAAAAATTTGTCCCACTCCACCCCCAAAAAACAAAGATGAAGTTAAGCCTGATACTTTTAGAACTACAGAAATCAAGCTTGAAGCTTTAAAAAGGCCATTTTCCCTATTTGTAGCCATCAAACTTTGAAGAAATAACAAAGCTCCGTCTCAATCAGGATGCCCAGTTTTGTGTTGTGTATAGTGTTTCTCAGTTTTCCCCTTTTGCCCGAGTCATCAGTGGTGATGCCTGGGGAGAAGCTTCATAACCCTTTTGTGCCCACATCATATCGATATCAAGCTCAGATAAGGCCTCCACGTGGCGGTGCTTGTCTGTTTTCCTAGATGTTTTCCTGGACCTTTTCCCATCCTTGACTTGTTTCTCCTCCAAACTATCTTTTCACTAATGAAGGATGTTAGACTGGGTTTTGGTAACTCAAGGGGAATCTTATTCTTAACAGAAACTATAAGGTTCTTTACACAAGGCTTTCCAGGAACTGGTCAGCATTCTTTTGCTAATAAACTTCTTGACCACAACTGGTTCTGTGCAGGTGTGTATTTTTAAACAATGAGCCGGCAGTTCAAAACAGGCTTAAACCCAGTGCCACACAAGCAAGAATTTTACACACCAAGATCATTCTGTTGTTTGTCCTCTGTGCCAGGCGTAGAGGGAAAGGATTTTCAGAGCCTTGACTTAGTGTATTTCTGTAAATAACCTTTACACAAAATGATCAGAATTAAAACTCACTCTAGTTCCTCTTGGTCCTTTACCTTGCTTTCAAGGTAAAGAGGGGGAGAAGAGGGAAGGAAATAAATCATTATTGTTTCATTAATCTGTTTCAAGACACGCATACAGAAAGGCCAGGCTTGTCTGGTTATTATGTAGGGGGCATGATGAAATCTGAAGGGTAATCTTCAAATCTGATAAAACACCGCTTGTGATCCTGTTCTCCATTCATGAGGGAAAAGTACATCCATCTTAGATAGCACCCAGAAGGTACATAAATTCTCTCATGCCCTTGGAGGTGGAGTGGACATCACCATCTCAGACTCCTCAGGATTGGGGCAAGAGCTATGGACTAGAGTGGACTTATTGGTATTCTGTTGTAGACATATTGTGATTCACACAATGGAAGTAATTACAACATTGATGTGGAGCCAGTGGCCACTGGACCCTTTGGGGGCAGGGAGAGGGAAAAGCAATTGTAATACAGGGGCTTTTTTGGGTCTTGGGAATTGTCCTGAGTGACAGATACAGGCCATTTTACAACAGCATATAACATGCAGAACTATGTGGGAGAGAGTGGAGTCTACAATGTGAACTATGGTCCATGCTTAGTGGCAAAGCCCCAGGATGTGTTTATCCATTGCAGGTGATGTGCCACACTAATGAAGGATGTTTATATGGGAGGTTGTGGGAGGTGGGGCATATGGGAATCCCTA
>JAQZBX010057855.1:0-17865 GCA_029593785.1 Cabassous unicinctus
TAGCCCTATATTTTTATATTACCTATTTCTTTCTTCTGTAAGGAAAGCTTTTCCCAGGGGAATTTTATCACTTGAAGAGTCTTATTTTCATACATGTTCTTAACAGCCTGTTTTACTTCCTCTTTAAAGATACAAAGTTTTGACAATTAAACTTTGCCAAAATTTCAATATGATAAAATTGATATGTTTGGGATCTTACCATTCCAGAAATTTTAAAATGCCACTAGGGTCTTAGCTTGGTGTGTGTACCTTAGCATGTTTCATTTTTCTTCTGCTAGGAGATTAGTGGAAAATAAGCTCTGTAAATTAAATTTTATTGCAAAATTATCTTCCGATGTTCAGCAGTGAAGATAATATTGAGTGATAAGGCTGGAGCGGATTTTGTATAAAGCAATTACAGCATGAAGACTACAATCTGAATGAAAAATATTGCTCAAGATTTCCTATAATCTGTAGAAAACTTCATTTTGAAAGTGTTTAAAATCATCTCATTTTTATACAGGTGATTATATACTGAAAGTATACTACAATTTGAAAACGGCATTCCTGAATGGTTTTAAGGACCATTTATATATTGTGGGAGGTACAAATGTGGTGTGTATGTGCATGTGTGTGTCTAGATATATATACAAACATATATATATATAATCATACTTGAATAATTGTTATCATTTCAAAAAAGTCTCTTGACTACTGGACTTCTTTCTATAAAGCTTGTTTTATCTGGTAAGCCCTTCTCCCTTTAGATAACTGTATATGAAAGGTAAGAGCAAAATGTCTGCTGTGTATTCACTCTCACCCTGGCACATGCAAAGAAGAAGTTACATTCCCTGTCTCCATCAGATGGTTTAAGAAGTACCTGGTGCTTTACTAACTTTATTTACATCTCAACTCTTGAGTCTAGCCTTTCTATAGTAATTACAAACAGATAAGAACAAAGACATTGTTCTTGAATTATTTTGAAAATCCTTGATTGAAAGGGCCTCCTACAATTATACTTCAAGAAATACATATGTATGTAATATGCACCCAAACCCCAGTTCATGTGTTTCCTGGCCTTATATTTTTCTTTTTCTTTCCCTCCAATCAACCAGGAAACATTTAGTGAGTATCTAGTCTAAGCAAGTTAGTGTCATAACATACCAGCATGATGGGGTCAAGGAAATCATAGTGTAGGGCTCTGTCAGCATCAGGGCTCCATCCCAAAGAATTGAAAATCCAGTGGTATTGAAAATACAACACGAATTTTTAAAGAACTCTGTTTTGTAATGTACAAGGATCCTATTGTCCTTTAATACAAAAACATACCTCCTTTACTAAAGAGTAACTTAAAAGAAAAAATATCTAATATATCAGAGGAAGTTACTTTTTATTTCATAACAGGGAGCTTGGAAAAGAGCTTGTTGAGTCAATGAATATAAATACTTATGTAGACATATTGCATAGTGGTTACTTTTGGGCAATTCATCTGGCTAAATTGTCTAGGATGCCATCATGAATGAAGACTATGGAGGTTTATCAAAATGAAATAGCCCATTAGGAATTGATCTGAACCCATTTAGAGGAGCAGAGCCTGAGACCTGGTCCATGAGCCTTTGGCTAGTAAAAGTTCACTCGGTGTTGGGCATAGACCAGCTCCACAGGCCCCAACTTTATTAGTGTGGAGATAAGCTGATTAGGGCTTGTCAATCAAAGGAGCCCATATCTCAATTGAGAGACACACTCTCCCTCAATTTTTCTTTAAGCATTGAAGCAGGCAACAAAGAGAGAGATGTGTGGTTTGCATCCCTACGGTTGTCACCATGCAGGGTGCAAGGGTCCTGTGATGATGTGATGACTGTATTAAAGAGTACATCAATTTGTTTTAAAGTGTTTTGATTTTTTATGGTGGCATTAAGAGAGAGAACATTGTGGTTGCAGCTTTACTAGAAAGCAAAGAGTTCTAGAAGAAGGAAAAAAAAGTGTTTCTTTGAAGCTTACCAGGGCTTTGAATCTTGCTGTGCCAATGGGCGCTTAAGTGTTCCCGTAACCGGCAGGCTCAGATCCACCATCAACTTAGGTACTACCTTCCTCTCCAAATTATTCACTTAGAAGAATAGGAGAAAAAGGTTTCAATTGACCTCAGCAATTTTAATGTTTATTGACCACAAGCTTTTATTTTTTTTTTCCTAAATGATTAAAGATTTGGGAAGAACATAGACCACGCATTGTGCTCTGCTTCGGTTATAAAGAACAGAGATAGTTCTAAATGTTCCCCAAGTACAGCTTGGCATCCTGGCTCCCTTTAATTGTTTTACCAATGGTAATGAATGCCTTGCCTGATACAGCTGGAAGATAAACCTGACTAATAAATACAGGCTGTCAAAATGCAGTTCTATAGGGCTTCGCTTGAGACCTCATCATCTAGTCAGTATTGCAGAAAAGGTAGAGCAGTGGTATAGGGGGAAAACCTGGCCTTTTGTTCTTCACATCTGAAGTTTGCTCACTGCAGGCCTCCTTCCCGCTTCAAATACAACAACAAAAAGGAGCCCTTGCTCTTCTTCCCTCACGCTGCACCCCCCCCCCACTGCTGCAATCCTGCACAGCCATGTTTCCACAGTGGATTATCCCTTTATCAGCTATTCTTCTCTTCACTCCATCCATTTTCCACTAACCAATCCGGCAGCCCTCTTAGGAAAGGCTGGTGCTTACTTCAATAAAATGCTAATTCTGTCCACACAAATCCACACCAGCCATTCTAGATTTTGCCTGTCACAGAACAGAAAGGCATTTGTGCTCCTCAGATTTGGAGACTACCTTTATTGGGTGCCCTATGAGAAAAACAAAAATTTTAGTAATAGTTTCTAAAATGGAAATGGTATTCCATTTAATACAGTGCACACTGATGCATAGGTGTGCGAGCCACCCACACACATGTACGTGAATGTGCTCTTGGGTACCTAGTCACGTGTGTCCTGCTTTTAGAACGTGTAAAATAGTGAAAGCTAGTTTACCACTTGTGATTCATTGCAAGGATGCTCTGGCCCATATAGTGTATGATCTTGATGTGCCTTCTGAGTCATTAGAAGCATTTCGGGTCAAGGATGCTAATAGGGGTAACTTTAATACAGAGATACTCTGTTGAGGATTCTTTGCTTTAAGACATATTTTCTTGCCGGATTTCTCTTAATAGCAATAGGGTCTTTAGAATACTCACTGTTTTTCTTCACAAGGAAAAGTTAACGTGCAACTTTCCAAAAATACCTTTTAAAAAATGTATTGATGGACTCACATGTTGAACATGTATATCTGTCTCTATTCTGTGCAAGGAACTTGGCTAAGCTCCTTCTCATTGTTTAGGTTTCTAGCTTAGTGTTACTTCTGCAGAGAAGTCTCTCCTGACCACTCTGTGGTCTCTCCTCAGGAAAGCAGGTCTCTCCTCATATCTTACCAGACCCTGCCCTCATAGCATTGATTGTAACTACGGATTATGTTGTCCATTACTCGTTTTTTGCCTGTCTCCTCCAGAAAAACGTAAACTTCCCAAGGGACATTTTGTTGAATGATTGAAAGAAATGGGCAGCTGTATTTCTTTACTGCAAAGAAAAGTGCTTGTTTCAAAAAGTTTCCCACTAACCTTCAGCATTGTGTTAATGATAGCCATTTCCCAGACCACTTTTAAGGAACTATATTATGGTTTAGTGACATTTTAGAATTTATTTATCTCACATTATTTTGAAATTCTTGATACAGTCAAGTAATTCTCTTGAAATTTCTCTTGTTTTTGTTTTCTTAAAGACTATTATGTTTTACTCAGAAAAGTGATAAAGAAATGTAAACTCTACTTCAGCTAGTCCACTGTGCAGCTGGTGCGTACTCATTAATAAACATTCAGTGGTAAAGATTTTAAGCCAATGATGAGTCTGGATTCTCTTCTTAATTTACTGTAGGCTTCTTTGTTGAGCTTTATTTCTTCTCCACTATTTACCAATTGTGACTTCCTAAGTTTACTTTGGTAATTGTTTTTAGGCTATAATGTTAACAGTGGAAATAGATTGCTGTATGGTAATGTTACCTTATCACAAGTTTGGGTACAATGTTTGTTTCACTGAAATCCTGAAACAGTGAGAATGAGGAGAAATGGTTTGACTGAGAAGCATTTTCTTATAGTGGCTGTCAGTTATCTACTGTATTACATGATAAGTAAAGTATGTAACCATGTCTCTTCTGCAATTTATAAGGATGCAGCAAAAACTTCAGTCAATATTAATTAAGCTATAAGCATCTTCAGTTCATAACAATGAGTTTGCAAAACTGGCTATTTTTTATTGGAAACTTAATTCAAATGGGAATAAGATATTTTGTCATGCTTTTCTATTAGCATAATTTAGGGGCCTTCGTGCTGAAATCGATGATGCTGAGAATGAACTTGTGGGGAACAAAAGTCTTTAAAGGGAGAACTTAGGAAGAGCCTAGGAAAATATGGAAGAATACTACAAACCAAAGACTATGGTTCCTTATTTCCCACTCAGAAATATTTTCCATCAGTAGATAAATACTTTTCTGAGTTGCTTTTATCATCAACATTCAGGAAAAAAATCTTTTTGTTGTTTCAGAATTCACCAATGCCACTAGACACTCTTAGCCCATGAGACACTACTTTTTATTTCATAGAGGTAGAATTAGTATTGAGTCATTTGATGAGATTTTATTCAGAAATATATATATATATTTAAAAATAATCTCAAATCCTTATTTTTCTGCTTCCCCAATGACCTTTCAAGTAGTTGTCATACAAAATATTTCTGAGATCAGGAGTAAAAAGACATAACTTATGACAATGGAGGTTTCAGGTATCATCATGAAACTACCAAAATTCAGAAGTAATGATGTTTTATTATTTAAAAACAATTCACCCTTTTTTTCATATTCTTCCTTGGAGCACTAGTGTTTGGTTAAGACTTAGAGGACCATGATTTTCTGTTTTTCTATGTTTACCTTGAAGTTCTGCTTCACAAATGTTTATTTCTGAAGATAAATGTGAAATGTGGGTATATTTAGGATAATTGAGTCAATATTACCTCAGTTTGATTTTCTCTTAGGGTGTTATGTTTTTCTGAGTAACAAATGCCCGTTAACTTCCAGAAATCAGAGGTTTTAGAAAGCAGCTTTTCTTTAAATATGTGTGTTTGCACACGTGTGTGTGTAACTGTAGAAAATAGATTTTCTCTTATAACAACATGGAAGTGTCTGTTGATTCAGATAGTTTTATCATAGCAATCACATGTTGTGGGGAGTTCTTTAGTACCATTAATAGCTAAAACGCAATCATCCTTTTAAGGGAGAGAAAGAAAAGAGGGAAAAGGTAGAATTTGAAAGGGGGATGGGAGATTTGTTCCTATTCCTTCCCTGAGGCTGAACTGTTTATCACTCTATCTGCATTCGATAAAAGTGAATTTTATAATAAAATTTTCCCTAATCGGGTACTGTCAGTGGAGGTGTCTTATCGCTGAGAGGAAAATGACACCGATCCTATCGGAAAACAGTAACGATGTCACCATGTTCCCAATCATAGCTCCTCAGCCCCCATATCTACCTTCTCCACAAACACCAAGCAGTGCTTTTTTCATAAGAACATCAAAACCCAGCAAAGTCATTAAAATTGCACCCGCGTAGAGTTGCAGGGATCAGCCGCACTAGCGCAAAATGGGATGTGGGAAAACAGACTCTCTAAATGTGCTAATTCCATTGTCACGTGTTTACGGCTTAATTTTAATCAGTTAAAAAAGCCACACATTGCAATAAATTGGCATTATCTTCTGTGACACCAGAAGACACAGTTGGTTCAAGGATTTAGAGGGTCACTGGCAACAGTATATAGTATTACAGACAAAGTATTTTTACGCTTGAACTACGGTAGCTAAGGTACAATCCCCAGTTAAAACCACAAACAAAGACTATAACCCACATAGTATACTAAGTTCAACTTGCAGACCACCTTCATCCTTGACGGACTTTGTATGTAAAACAAAGAATTTTGAGAATTTTTTAAAGAGTAGTTCATTCATCATAAGAAAAAAATTTAAAGTAGCCTTTCAGTGCTGAAGCTTTATTGCATATTTGGCAGTAGACCAAATGGTCTTTCCATAGGTCCTCTCAGTAGACTTGTTTTCAGTCCTGATGTTTCATTGACTGTGTTTACATTGACCATTCGACTTGCGAGTCTAAACAAAGATACATTAACACGCTTGAGGAAATGCAAACAGAAAACAGTGTCATTGACAATTGTTGAAGACCAACAATGAAAGACTGTCTCTAATGATCTTAATTTATTAACATCAAATTAGCACTGATATATTTTACACAATTAAGTTGGGAATTACTGAGGCAAAAACTACTGGCAAATTTAATTTGTTGGATAGAGTTTTTCTTACAGTGCTCATATCTCTATTTCAAAGAAGAATGATCCCTTCGCTGCAGACTGGGGCTATTCTGCATAAGAATACTTGTGAACAGTTTTGGGGAGAAAAATATATTTTTTTCATGACAAGGTATAGGATATCACTTCAGCTTTTCAAATTTGGAATTTTAGCTTCGTAAGTTGTCAGTGCATTTTCAATATGGCTTTAAAACATTAGATATAAGTTTGTTTTAAAAAGCTTAAGATGATTAAAATATCTACTAAAATGCTGAGAATTGTAAAACCTCTGTGGTTCATGAAATGACAGTGAGTGGAAAACTCCTGATTTCATTCTGAAAATAATTTTGTTGTTTTTTGTTTGTTTGTTTTTAATTGACAAATCTGACCTTGAGGGAGAAAAAAATAAATGTAACCACAACTTTTATGGAACAAAAAGAGCTTAGGATTTAAATCATTTGGCTGTGACTAAAAACATAAACATTTGAGTGGCTTTTGTTTTAATTTTGTTCCGCACTTTGTTGATTTCTTTTCACCAAAAGCAGCAGAAAGATGAAATAAAAGCGAACCAAACAAATATATTTTCGGTGTGTTGTGCTTGTCTTCACTGTGAATTTAGTTCTTTTATAGTCAATGTCAAGTTGATCAGACCTCTGCTGTGTGATTGAAGTACATTTTAAAAGTGAAGTTAAAGTTGTAGTGTCACTAAAACAGTTTTTCTGATTGTACTCGCTTTGCAGCAGAGGCTGTCTGAGTTATTGCACTTCCATGTTTAAACAGCTTGAGTATATTTACAGGTCATCCTTTTCTTAATAATACAGATGAGGCTTGAGTGCAAATTTTGAATACAGTTCTTTTCTGTGTTAGGATTAGCAGCCAACTCTGCATGGAGGGAGAAAAGTTGGGGTTATGTGCTATTATGGCTCCTGGTTTTTAAAGAAGACACTCTAAAAAAATAAAGTTAATTGTCTAAAATAGAATGCCAGCTTTTGTAGCACATCTAAAAAAAAAAAAAAGGTTTCATTGATTTTTGCTTGGACTTTACTAGTAGCTGTGGGCCTTTGTCAATGATTTTTTTCCCTTTTTCACTTTTTGGGGAAGGGGGGAGATAGGCTAGTTTACATTTTCAGATATATATACATACAAATATATTTACCTCATTGTTGATGTTAAAAGGTTGTGGGATGATAGTTATAATAGGCTAGTTTAAATTTTCATGCACACACACATACGTGTATATTTACCTCATTGTACGTTAATGTTAAAAGGTTGTTGGAAATGACAGTTACATGCTGCCTTAAAGTGAAACCGCTCCCCCTCTATATTTGACTGGAGACCCAAAGTGTGTGTTGGCTGAGGGTGATTTATGGAAGGTAATGTATTTATCAAGTTCATACATGAGGTAGCAGAACAGGTTTTATTCAGCCTTCCTGTCACCTGTACCATAAAAACAGTAGGCCTTCGTTTAATTAGCCTAACACAAATGTTAAATTGAAATAAGTTTTCTGACTTAAAATTTGTAGTGTACTTGGTGTCTTTTTTAGGAAAGATTACCTTAAAGAGATTGCAGACCACAATGTTAACTGGATAGGAAACAGCTATTGAAAGTATTGGCTCAGCCACAAAACACTGGGCTTCTATAGGTTTTTGGCAGTGGAAGAAATAGCAAAATTTCAAATTTATTTAGAAGCTACTCAAAGCCAATTAAAAACTATAATGCCTTGAGTTTAATTAAAAAGCGCGTATTTTTAAAAATTTGTTTTATTTATTTATTTTAAAGAGTTTCATAAATAGCAGTGAAAGTCATGATGCAATAGAAACTAAATTCTCTCATGTGTACCTCTGATCATTTTTCAAAACCGTATTATATTTTTAAATCCTTATTTATAATTACATCAGTTAGTGTTGTATTATACTTTTCTACATGTAGGCTGCGCTATTGAGCCACTAGTCAAATGTTTCTTGTGCTTCATACAGTGCATGAAATGGAAATGAAGAGGACTATTAGCTTTTCAAATGTTTGTTACTATAGCTAATATAGGCCCCCAAAAGCATATTTTTATATGAATAATTAATATTTTTGGATCTTTTAAGATATTTTCTAATAATCTGAAATCTGATTCATTTAAAAAGGAATTAGTCTTTCAAGTGGCCATTTGAGTTTTTATATATTATTTCCCACAGATATTAGTAAAGGCATTCAAAAAACCATAAATCTTGGAGAAATGGAATTTGTAATTTAAACATGTGGTTCTTTTAGTATGTTTTATTTGACTGGTTTATTTAAAATTTATCTTAGTTTAAAAGATAATACTCTTTAAAATAGCTTTAAAGTGTCAAATATAATTAAAATAAATATGTGCGGGAAATTTGACATTAAAATCTAATTATTTAATGTCCATATTTGTGTAAGAAATTTATGAAGTCAAAGTGAATTTTGTTTCTTATCTAATTGAAGATATGACATTGCTCTATAAATCTAAGTACAAGCTGGATGGTTATTATGATTACATATTGCATTTTAATTTTTATTTGCATTAATATTGGCACTAGCTGACATGAAAATATATATTAATATTTCTATTGTATTTTTACGCTTTTATTCAAGAATGTTAAAATAGTAGATTTTAAATGACATTTACAACTACATTACATTCCAACAAAAATATTACTTCATTTTTATATGTTGGAAAATAAATTTTTAAAATATTGAAATACTGCTATTCAATATATGAGAAAACTAAACCTTATGTATAGGTTTAAACATCATTCTTTGACCTTTGGATTTTATAGATCTGCAGATTCTGAGGACAGAGTGCTGGGGGCTTCCACCCGCCCCCAAATATATTTTGTGTGAACCACTGTTTTCTCATTTAATAATTAGCGTGATTTGTTTTAAAAAGTGAGGTATTTCTTTCCTAATAGTAGAGAATTATGCGTTTGAAAATTTAAACTGTGATATTTACAATTAAGCTTTGGCAAAAGTTCAGAAAGTATTAGTATTGTTGCAAATGTGGCCCCTGCTTGGATTCCCAGCGAGGAAGACCATTGCCGCACTGACACCCCCGCCCCGTCACGTCATATGTGAATCTTCAGGGAAAAGTCTATAGAAAATATGTTTGTCAGCCAGTTCTGTGTTGGGGAAGTCTTCCCCAATGTTTTTACTGAGGCTAATTTGTCCTTACTGCCAATTTGGACATAATATCTAAATTTATAAAACAAGAAAACCTTATTGGAACTAATTTTTAAAAATCTATTCTTTAATACTATATCATTTTTTTAAAAACACCTATTTTATAGCTTATAATATTCACTTAAAATGCTATAAGGTAATTTACTTTGTAAAATGATTTGTCAGGGGTATAATTTTTACCATTTTATGAATTAAAGTAAATGAATGGCAATTCTATTTCTCATTACAAAGAACAATATGTAAAAATTTATTATCACTTACCGTTAGATCATCTTAATTTTATTAAAAAATATGTCTGTGATATCAAATAATTGTATTAGAATTAGCAGGGTGATTTGAAATTTATAGCATTAGACTAATATATATGTTTTTCTTAATATGTTTTATGTAATCAGATCTTTCTTCTGATAGTGGATAATGGTTTCAAAGCATTGATAGTGATTGGGGGAAGATGATGATTCTTGGAACTTTAACTGTGGATTGGGAATCTGTCAAATTGGATAATTGGCATTGTTAGTCTATTACTTGTAGAATGCCACTATGGTATGGTTTGGAGTGCATAGTAAGTATTCAGTAAGTGCTGCATTGGTGACCCCCCAAATCCAATTGGTTGTCAAGTGTCACCACTGATTATTTCCAAGGATATGGTAGAACATGCCTCTCTGTTAATTACCTCAGATTACTTGGATCTTGTGAAAAGGAGGACCATTTTAATTGAGATCTGCAAAGAATTAGTGCTTAAATAGAGCACATGTCTATATAGGCAAAACTAGATTGGTCTTTGTTTAAATGTTACTGTATCTTGTTCAAATGACTAAATGGATTTTCACTATTTGGCAATTGTGTTTGGGACTATCTCACTTAAAATAAGGCTATGTAATGTTTCCAAATTTTATTTTGGGGCCCAAAGTCATATTTCATACCTGTTTCAGAGCAGCTGAAACTGAGCTAGCAAAAGAAATATGCTATACATCTTAAGATACTGTGGACAGAGAGTAAAAAAGTGTTTGGTCTCAAATACAAGCACCAAATTCCAAGTCCCAAGAAGAATTACACACGCCAAGATGTAATGAAGCTGCTTTTCCTATTAGCAGTTTTGTGGAGCTGGACTCTAGGTGTGGAGCCAGGAGGATTGTTTATTAAATGATGGAAAGTGATTCCCCATTGAAAGATTGGAAAGTTCGAAATAAGACCCCTAATCTTATCCTACAGTAATCACCCAACAGCTAAAAATTACCAGGTACAATTTTATGTTCTCCTCTTGAAATTCGCTTAAATGGTCATCTTTTATTTACTTGTATTACTTGTATTGTTTATTCAATTTGGGGATTATCAAGTCTCCATGCTTTTCCTCCAGCTTCCTATAATTTTCCTTTGGTCACCTCTCCACCTTTTTTCTTTTCTGACATGGAGCAGGCCTACTCAAGAGGCAAGACTCAAATAGGTTAATTATATGCCTTCTAGAAACTCTAATAATAGGTTTGTTGAGAAGGGAAACAACCATCTGCTGAGTGCTTTCTATGATCCAGGCATACACTTTATCTTCACAATTAACGTAGATGGTAGGTGCTATGGTTCCCATTTTACAAATAAAAATCCTAAGGTCCAGAGAGGATTAAGTAACCCATCCAAATGAGGGGCCATCTGTGGTCAAAGCTCTCCCTTTTTTTATTATTATTATCATATGCTAAATATAGAGTGTTTCATTATCCCAGTTGTTTTCTAGTATAGAAAACAGAATTGAAAGTAAAGTTGGAACATCTCTTGACTTAATACTTTTAAGACAGAGGTTGGCTTTTAACCCCGTCCATGGAGCCAGCTCCTAAAGCAATGCTATAGATAATGCTGCTGGCAAATAATCTATACACTGGTGAGAATGAGAACTGACTAGCAAAGCGCATCCAGGGAAAACTTTGGAAGGTGGTACTATGATGTTGCTGAGAGCATGCTTCTGAAAGTGGGTAATGACCTGCAGCAGAACCCCCTGGGTGCTTCCTGAAAACGCAGCTTCCTTGCCACGCCACTCATTTACCAGATCAGAACCTCTGGAGGTGTGGCCCAGGCATCCTCTTTCTTAAGAAGTCACTTAAGAAGTATGCTTGTGATGCAGACTAAATTCTGAGAGTCATAGCTTTCATGTTAAAGAGCTAATGGAACCTGAGAGAACCTATACTTTGAAACTTTATGTGCCTATCTGCAAAGCCTGTTTTTCTTTAGATAGATGTCTTTTTTGTACAAAGTGTCCGTTTAGTACCACCAAAGTACTGCCAGTGAACGACCTTCATTTGGGCGTTCACTCAAACACTCAAAGACGTAATTAAGGGAATTTCTTCTTTAAAAGCCTACTGCAGTATCTCATTCAATTATATGGCTTTTGTTTATATGTCCTTTTTCAAAATATAAAGTAAAATGTTGCCCTGAGCAGCATCATATTAAAACATAACATTATCTTTTGTGAAAATAAAGTCAAGACATACATCTGGGGATCCAATAAACTCTAAATTGGCTGTGGACAAAATATATACATATTTTTTAAGTTTGGAAACTGATAGTTGCCTGAAGGTTGCATATTTAAGGTCAGTCAGTTTCCCTGTTTCCTTTATTTCCCCCCTGTGGCAAAGAAAGTCAAGGAAAGAACAGAAAAGAAAACCTAAGCCTGAACATTCCAATAGTAAAGGAATGATAAAGAATGAGCCTAGAGTATGTAATCCTTTGTTCACTGGAATATCCTAATTTCCAGATGGATAAATTAGTATAAAAAGATTTCAGCTTAATGATTCAGTAAATATTGACTCATCTTTTGAGACATAAGCAAAAAAAAAAAAATGCCATTCCTTTATTGAAGGAACACAAAATATTTAAGTAAAGACAAATTTCAAAGTGAGACGTTCGTACCATTGCTTCAGTATCTCTCTGCAGACATTTCTCTGAGGAGGCTAACGTGCCAGCTTCATTTTCATGTTCATGTTCTCACCAACTTCTTGAGTAGATAATAGAAGCCACCAGAAGTTGTCATCTGACTCAGAATTTTTCCACAGTCCTCCTTCCTGGTTTATTGCTGAAAGAATTGAAGTAAGAGAGTTAACTAGTTTAACATAGGTACCCCCAAATAGTAATGAATTAATGATAACAGTAGTGCTAAACATGTATGGAGCAGTTACTGTGTCCAGGCACCAGGGTAAAGAGCTTACATGGGTTATTTCACTGAATCTTCAAATAGCCCTATGAAGTGCTATTTTCATCCTCACTTTGCAGGTGAGGAAATCAGCAGCCAATGCAGCTAATAATCATTGAGCATCTTCTATCTGCTGGGCACTATACTATGCTACTCCCTATGTTATCTTTATTAATCTTCAAAAAATTCCATTTGTGGTATGTGGGAATTATCTTTATTCCACACACGAGGAAATTGAAGTTGAGAGGCTAAATTGCCTTTTCACAATGCCATAACTTGTAGATATTAGAGACTCCAGGCCTCTTGACTCCCCATTCTACTTTGTGTTTCTCCTACACTGCATTTAAAATATTTTCCCATCTTGTTTATTCCTTTCGTGTTTATACTCCAAACAAAAGACTGGTAATATCCCTTGTGTCAAGTAATCCATCTTAAGGAAACTTATTCCGCTCTACAGGACAAAATTAAACTTGAAAAAAAATGCTAGGATGCCTAAAAAAAAAAACAAAACCTGATCCCACAACTATCATAAAATAATGGCTGGGATCTCGTGCTTTTGAATTAGATCTGGGTCTAAGTCCTGACTCTACCACTCTGCTAGCTGTGTGACTTTTGGGAAAACTAGTTAATCTCCCTCTGCCTCAGTTTCATCACAACATGAAATGAAGTGTATGTCAATGTACAGAGATAAGGATATGTAAATGAAGTAAAATAGAATTAGCTAGGTCCTAAGAAGAAATGTTACATGGTGACTATGAGAGCACACAATAGGGAGGCCAAGAAAGGCTTCCCTGAGAAAATGACATTTCAGTTGAGGTCTGAAGGATGAGTAGGGAGTAAACTCTGTGCTCCGTGGTGCTCCGTGGTGGGAGCATAGGTGGTAAGGCCCTGGGAACGGGCACGGTGCAGGGAGCAAGCATTTCATTTTAGCAGATGAAATAATTGAGGCCCTAATGTGGTAAGTGACTTGCCCGTGTTTACGCAGTCGGTGAGTGGTAGAGGAAGATGGAGATCCCAGATCAGTTTGGCTTTGCTTTACTAACATGTAATCTCCATGACCACAGGAACCTTACATGGTTTGCTCACTACTATATCTGTCTTTGGTGCTAATAGTAGGCACTAAATATATATCTGTTGAATGAATGATTGATTTCTCTCTTGAGAATTCACCACCTAAAAATCTTTTTGCTTTCTCTCACCGAATGATGCCTTTCCCCTGGCACTGAGAGCTGGTAGAAGTTGGTTGTGTCCCTGTAGCTCGTTTTCAGTTTCTGATTTACAGGTATACATATCTAATTTATCGGTCTTTTCATTGTAATCTTTGTAGATGTTTTCATAAATGCACAAGATTTCCTTCATATGTATTTAATATCACTGACATTTATCCTCTCTATGCAAGAGTGGATTTTGATAGCAGCCAGAGTTACAACAGTGTTCTGCTTCCTTCAGTAAACATTTGTGCATGCCTATCGCACATTTTCAAGAATGTTTGGTCATCTTAATCCTGCTATGTGTGCCCTCTAGGGAAACCTGCTGGCTTTGTTTTATAGTCCAGTTGAATTAACAGTACCTTCATTTAAATTAGTAATTCATTAAGTAATTACAGAATTAAATTACCTTTTACTTTATGAAATTAATGTTTAATATGTAACTTGAAAGCTGGCACTCTTATTTGTTCTTATTGTTATTTATGAAGGAACATGCATAAAATCATTTCATTGCCTTGTTACTTTCTAGACAACATTGGAGCCATTTAAGCCATTTTTGCATGATGGAATTTTAATATTTTTAGCAATTAGATTGTTCTGTTCAGTTAATATCATCCTATAATTTTTTTATAATGTTTCCTGGACCAGAGTAATTTACAATTATCTGTTTATCATGCAAGAGAATTTAAACCTCTTGGGCTTCCTTGGGATGTTCCTCTCTTCATTCTGTATGTTTATCTTTTGCCCATTCCCATCCTGCCTCTTCTAAAAGGACCAGAACTACCCATTTATGGATGGTTCTTCCCTACCTATGTCTAAACACATGCTGTTTTAGTCAGGCATTTAGTCATCAGGCCATTTCTGAGTACCTGGTAGGTACCATGCTAAAGTATCTAAAATAAAATTATTTCAGAGTGGAAGTTGAAATTGCATTTAAAATATCTTCTTGCAATAAAAATGGAAATATCATAAGTTATTATCTCAGAGTTGGGTGGCAGTGTGTTGATTACAAGCTACTACTCTATTATCTATAATGATAGAGGTTTAATAATGATTGCTTTCATAATCAGAATAAAATTAAAAATAAGATGTTTTCTTGTACCTAGGTCAAGAGGTATTTGTTCATCATATATCTGAGCACTTAATATGTCTGAAGGACTAAGCTACATGTGCCAGGGCAGTGACTTTCAAAATTTTTTGATCATGACCTATAGAAAGATATTTTACAACATAATTCATATTATACACACACACACACATAACTGAAATTAATATTTCATAAAACAATACTTATCCTTTCTAACTATGGGTGATGTACACTAATATTTTCTAACCTTGTTCTTTATAACATGAAATACTAGTCTTGATTCCTAAATTGAATTTATAATCCGTCTACAAGGTCACAATCCACAGTTTGTGTTAGAGAGGCACTGATAAATAAGATTTAGCTCCCATTTTACAGCTTATGTAGTCTAATAGGGAACATAAAACATGTAGACAAAGAACTGTTTTGAAAGGCAACATGTTAATGCTCTAAGGCAGTATTTTCTAAACTTCCATCATCTGTGAACCACAGTCACAACTGTTAACTTTTCTATGTACCACTGTGTAGTTTTATTTATTTAATATTTTTCTATTGATCAAGTTTAAAAGACTGAATTTTTTATTACATAGCCTTGTCCTACGTAAAACCATGAATTTTTACTCCATTTAAGTTTTTTCTAGAACATAAATAGAGTAACTGCATAAATATTAAAGTAAAAAAGGTTTTGCATACCAATCAGCAGTAGACCTAACATCCTTTGGTAAATGGTTTTAAGTGAAGCATGCCATAGGGGGTTCGGATACTAAGTACAGATTTAAGGAGAAGATAGCATTTGGGATAGCCCTTGCAGATGGAAGAGGTTACAAAGGAGGCCATTCCTGTGAAAATTGCATTATGAGTAAAGGCATGGTGGGTAGATCATTATTTGGGGAATAGCAAAATATAAAGTTTACCTGTGGCTTAGGGCACAGGTAAGGATTCAAAGGAGGTAAGAAAGGAAAGGTTGTTGAGAATTTGGAGGACCTTGAATGCCAGACCAAAAAGGTGGGTTTTAATGTCACAGGCAATTAGATGATATTAAAGGTATTGGAACAGTGGGATGATATAATGAAACCTATAACTTCAGAAACATTATCCTGGCGATAGTGTGATAAAGGAGCTGGAAAAAGACTGATATGAATTATAATTTAATCAAAAATTGTGTTTTTAAATTAGACATAGACTCATATATGTCATTAGATCAACCAAGCAGTCTTCCAGGCAGTTTCAGTCAATCATTTATTCATTCTCTATTTCTAATTCTTTTTTCCAATGGGGTTGATAATAGCTATCCTTCCTCATAGAGTTGCTGAGAAAATCAAATGAAAAGAAGTCTGAAAATGCTATGTAAATGTAAAGTAGCTTTCTTGTTGTGGCATTTGAGCCTTTTTGACAAAGTGACCTGATGGCAATGATGCGTTAGGAGATGAATCTGGCCAGCAGCATATAGGACAGCTCAGAGGAGAAAGAGACCTAAGGACCCCGTTGGCAGTCCACAGAACTGAGGCTTGAACTAAGGCTGTGAAATCAGGAATGAAGGAAAAAGAGGACTGATGTGAGAAGCATATCTAAGGAAGAATCAACAAATACTCAGCAATTTGTTTATGAGTGTAGGACATGCAGGTGTTGAGTGAGGAGATGGATGGGGAGAAACCCAAGGTGCTTGGAGGGTTTCTGATTGAGTAAAAGATTTGCCATTAATAGTTAATGAAAATCAGAAGGAGGAATAGATTTGATGGAAACATACTGAGTTTAAGGTATCGATAAAGTGTCCAAGTGATATCATTGAGCAGGCAATTGGAAGTTTGGGATTGAAGTTTAGGAATGATGTTATGGCTGGATATGTTGGCATAAATCATCCTTGGAGAGAGAATCAAAAAGTGTGTTCCAAACTTCAGTCATTCGAGTGTCACTTTTGCCATATTTGAGCAATACTTATATTCTTATTTAATTAATATTTTTAAATCTATGTTAAGTCAATTCACTCTTTTTTAAAAAATAGCCCCATTCTAAATAAGATGTGAAATCTTGAGTTTAATGTGATGCTTAGATTTTTTAATACCCATTAAAGTAAATAAATAATAACCGTATTTCATTTTTTCACAATTGAATATTTCTGAAATGAGGATGTTTACAGTTGATGGCATCCTACAAAAACTGTCATTTAGGCATTGGTGGTGATGTACTTGCCATAGTCTGAACATGAACAAACTTGGTTCTTATTTCTGGTGGCATGAGTAAAAACTGCAATTCCTCAACATTTTAGTCAACAAACAATTTAAAGATCTTTAGAGAAAAGAATATGAATGTTAATGGTCTTAAATATTTGAAAATCTTACCTTCTGGTATAATCAAGAAAGCACTGGGGGGCGGATGCGGCTCAAATGGTTGGGTGTCCGTCTGCCATATAGAGGGACCTGGGTTCGATCCCCGGGACCTTCCGGTAAAATAAAAACATATATACAGAAGGCGCATGGGCTGCCAGTCTCTGTGTGCCGGTGAGCCGCCAGGCCCCGGGAGCCAGGCAGCAAGATGATGACGTAACAGGAGAGAGACGAAGGGGAGAGACAAGACGAGATGCTCCAAAAACCAGGAACCGAGGTGGCGCTGGTGGCAGAACACCTCTCTCCTACATCAGAAGTCTCCAGGGTCAAATCCTGGTGAAGACTGGAGGAGGAGAATGAGAAGAGATGGCAGGAAACAGATACACAGAATTGCCCAGCAAATGGACACAAAACAGCAAAAATGGGGAAGGGGGCGTTTAAAATGGATAAAGTAAATAAATAAATCTTAAAAAAAAAAAAAAAA
>JAQZBX010057856.1:0-17869 GCA_029593785.1 Cabassous unicinctus
AAAAAAAAAAAAAAAAGCTGTACTCTTTATATATCACCCCTTATCCCTTCATCTCCCTTCCCCCAACTCGAAGCAACCACTAATCTATTTTCTGTCTCTGTAGATTTCCCTATTCTGGACTTTCATATGAATGACTCATAGTATGTGGTCTTGTTGTAACTGGCTTCTTTGACCTAGCATAATGTTTTAAACATTCATTCATGTTGTAGCATGTATCAGTACTTCATTCTTTTTAAGACTGAATAATATTCCATTGCATGGATATACCACATTTTATTTATCTATTCATCAGTTGATGGACATTTGGGTTGTTTCCACCTTTTGGCTATAATGAACAATGCAGCTATAAACATTGGTGTACAAGTTTTGCACTTCTATTGCTAAATTTATTCCTAAAAATTGTATTCTTTTTGATGCTACCATAAGTGGAATTGTTTTCTTAATTTCATTTTTTCATTGTTCATTGCACATATACAGAAATACAATTGATTTTTGTACATTGATTTTATGTCCTGCAACCTTGCTGAATTCATTTATTAATTTGAAGAGTTTTTGTTTATTATTTTTTATTAAAAAAGTTGTAGGTTTACAGAAAATTCATGTAAAACATATAGTGTTCCCATATACCCCCTATTGTTGACACTCTGCATTAGTGTGTTGCTAAAATGGATGAAAGAATATTTAAATAGTACTATTCTATAGTCCATAGTTTACATGAGGTATATTTTCCCCATATACCACCCTACTATTAACACCTTGTATTAGTATCATACATTTGCTATAATTCACGCAAGAACATTTTTATACTTATACTGTTTACCCCCGTCCATGGTCTAAAGCAGGGTTCACTATGTTATAGAGTCCCATGTTTTATCTTCTAACTTTCATTCTAGTAGCATACATGACCTAAAACTTCCCCTTTCAACCACATTCACACACATAATTCAGCACTGCTAATGACACTCACAGTAATGTGCTACCATCACCACCATCCATTTTCAAACCTTTACAATCAACCTAAGTAGAAATTCTGCACAAATTAAGCATCAGCTCTCCATTCTTTACCCCCAATCTATCCCTTGGTAACTTATTTCTAGATTCTAATTCAATGAGTTTGCTTATTATAATTAGTTCATGTCAGTGAGGGGATACAATATTTGTTCTTTTGTGCCTGGCTTATTTCACTCAAAATAATGTCCTCAAGGTTCATCCACGTTGTTGTATGCATCATGACCTCACTCCTTCCAGCTGAATAACATTCCATCATATATATGTACCGCATTTTGTTTATCCATTCATCCATTGAGGGACACTTGGGTTGCTTCCATCTTTTGGCAGTTGTAAATAATGCTGTTAAGAACATCGGTCTGCAAATGTCTGTTTGTGTCTCTGCTTTCAGTTCTTCTGAGTATATACCTAGGAGTGGGATTACTGGATCATATGGCAGATTTATACTTAGCAGCCTAAGGGACCAGAGAGGCTATACCATTTACATTCACACCAACAGTGAATATCCTCTCCAACACTTGCAGTTCTCTGGGGTTTTTTGTTGTTTTTTTTTAATAGTGGCCATTCTAATAGGTGTGAAATATCTCACTGAAGTTTTGATTTGCATTTCCCCTGTAGCTAGTGATGTTCAACAACTTTTCATATACTTTTTAGCCATTTGTATTTTCTCTTTGGAAAAGTGTCTATTCAAGTCTTCTGCCCATTTTTTAATTGGGTTGTTTGTCTTTTTATCATTGAGTTGTAGGATCTCTTTATATATTCCGGATATTAAACCTTTATCAGATCTGTGGTTTCCAAATATTTTCTCCCATTGAGTAGGCTGCCATTTCATCTTGACAAAGTCCTTTGAAGCACAAAAACATTCAATTTTGAGGGGGTATCATTTATTTTTTTTCATGATTCATGCTTTGAATGCATGGTCTAAAAACTCACCTCATACCACAAGATCTTGAAGATGCTTCCCTACATTTTTTTTAGGATTTTTATGGTCCTGACTCTTATATTTAGGCCTTTGATCCATTTGAGTTAATTTTTGTATATGATGTGAGATAAGGTCCTCTTTCATTCTTTTGAATAGGAATATCTTGTTCTCCCAGCATGATTTGTTGAAGAGACTTTTCTGTCCCAGTTGTCAAAAATCAATTGACCATAGATGTGAGAGCCTATTTCTGAACTCTTAATTCAATTTCATTGGTCAATATGTCTACCTTTATGCCAGTACCATGCTGTTTTGATAACTGTAGCTTTGTAATAAGCTTTAAAGTTAAGACGTGTGAGTCCTCCAACTTTGTTCTTTTTCAAGATGTTTTTGGCTATTCGAGATGCTTTACCCTTCCAAATAAATTTGATAATTGGCTTTTCCATTTCTGCAAAGTAGACTGTTGGAATTTTTATTGGAATTGCATTGAGTCTGTTAATCATTTGAGGTAGGATTGACATCTTATCGATATTTAATCTTCCAATCCATGAACATGGAATACCCTTCATTTATTTAGCGATTCTTTGATTTCTTTTAAAAATATTTTGTAGTTTTCTGACTACAGGTCCTTTACATCCTTGGTTTAATTTATTGTCCATATTTGATTTAGTTGCTATTGTAAATGGAATTATTTTCTTGATTTCATCCTCAGATTGCTCATTACTAGTATATAGAAGCACTGCTGATTTTTGCATGTTGATCTTGAATCCTGTCCCTTTGCTGAACTTGTTTATTAGCTCTAGTAGCTTTGTTGTAGATTTTTCAAGACTTTGTTAGTATAGGATCATGTCATCTGCAAGTAGTGAAATTTTGCTTCTTCCTTTCAGATTTGGATGCCTTTTATTTATTTTTCTTGCCTTATTGCTTTGCTAGAACTTTTAGCACAATGTTGAATAATAGGGGTGATGGTGGGCATCCTTTTCTTGTTCCCAATCTTAGAAGGAAATCTTTCAGCCTTTCACCATTGAGTATGATGTTCATGGTTTGTTTTTCATATATGCCCTTTATCATATTGAGGAAGTTGCCTTCTATTCCTATCTTTTAAAGTGTTTTTATCAAGAAAGGATGCTGGGTTTTGTCAAATGTCTTTTCTGTATTAATCGTGATGATCATGTGGTTTTTCTCCTTCAATTTGTTAATGTGGTATATTATATGAATTGTTTTTTTTGTGTTGAGCCACCGTTGCATACCTGGGATAAAACCATCTGATTATGGTGTATAATTCTTTGACTTGCAAATATCTTGTTGAGGATTTTCTCATGTATATCAGAAATTGGTCTGTAATTTTCTTTTCCTGTACTATCTTTATCTGGCTTTGGTATTAAGGTGATGTTGGCTTCACAGAATGAGTTAGATATTATTCCCTCCTCTTCATTTTTTGAAAGAGTTTGAACAGGATTGGTATTAATTCTTTTTGGAATGTTTGGCAGAATTCACCTGTAAAAGCCATTTCATCCTGGGCTTTTCTTTGTTGGGAGGTTTTTGATGATTGATTCAATCTCTTTACATGTGATTGTTTTTTTGAGGTGATCTGTTTCTTCTAGAGTCAGTGTAGGTGGCTCATGTGTTTCTAAGAAATAGTACATTTCATCTAACTTTTCTAAATTGTTGGCATACAGTGGTTCATTGTATCCTCTTATGACCTTTTTTACTTTGATAGGATCAGTAGTAATGTCCTACCTCTCAATTCTGATTTTATTTATTTGCATCTTCTCTCCTTTTTTCTTTTTCCATCTAGCTAAGGGTTGTCAATATTAATGATCTTCTTATACAACTAACTTTTAGTTTTGCTGATTCTTCCTCTTGTTTTTTCATTCTCAATTTCATTTATTTCTGCCTGAACCTTTGTTATTTCTTTCCTTCAGCTTGTCTTGGGATTAGTTTTCTGTTCTTTTTCTAGTATCACCAGGGTGTGTAGTTAGGTCTTTTATTTTAGCTCTTTCTTCTTTTTTAATGTAGGTGTTTAGGACTATAAATTTCCCTCTTAGCATGGCATTATTTGTATATTCATTTTCATTTGCCTCAAGATATTTCTTAATTTTGCTTCTGATTTCCTCTTTAACTCATTGGTTAAGAGTGTGTTAATTTCCACATATTTGTGAATTTTCCATTTCTCCCTCTGTTATTGATTTCTTGCTTCATTCTGTTGTGGTCAGAGAATATACATTGTATGATTTCAATATTTTTGAATTTATTGAGACTTGTTGTTTTGTGACCCAACATATAGTCTATCCTGTAGAATGATCCATGTTCACTCAAAAAGAATGCATATTCTGTTTTTGTTCGGTGTTGTATTCTACATGTCTTTTAGGTCTTTATTTTGATTCAGTATACTTTGTGCTGCTTTGAAACATTATCTAGTGTCCTTTCATTTCATTCTGAAGAACTGCCTTTTCACATTGTTTGTAAGGCAGGTCTAGTGGTGATGAACTCCCTCTGTTTTTTATTATCTGAGACTGTCTTAATCAATTCCTTATTTTTGAAAGAGAGTCACACCAGATATAAAATTCTTGGCTGGCAATTGTTTTCTTTTAACACTTGAAATATTTCAACCCACTATCTTCTTGCTTCCATGGTTTCTGATGAGGAATTGACACTCAATCTAATTGGAACTCTATTGTACATAACACATTGCTTTTCTCTTGCAACTTTCAGAACTCTGTCCTTGTCCTTTGAATTCAACAGTGTAATCAATATATGACAGTGTACTTTCCTTCCTGTTTATCCTGTTTGGTGTTCTCTGAGCTTCTGGATCTGTATATCCACGTCTTTTGCTAAGTTTTGGAAGTTCTCTGCCATTATTTCTTTGACTTTTCTTTCTGCCCCTTTCTCTCTTTCATTCCTTTCTGCAATTCCCATAATGCATATATTGGTGCACTTAATGGTGTCTGTGATGGTTTGAAGCTGTATGTACTCCAGAAAAGTATGTTCTTACAGTTAGTCCATTCCTGTTGGTGTGGACCCACTGTAAGTAAAATCTTTTGGTGACTAGGATCTTAACTTGGGTTAAGAGGTGACCCACCTCATTCAGGGTGGGCCTTAATCCTCTTACTGGGGTATAAGAATATGAAATTCAGGCAAACAAATAGAAAGCCATAGAAGCAAGAAGCTGAAAGCAATGAGACCCAGAAGAGAAGGGAGGGACCAGTAGATGCTGTCATGTGCCTCGGTATGTGTCAGAGGAGTCCAGGATTACTGGCATCTGGTCTTTAGGAAGAAAGCAACACCTTGATGATGGCTTGATTTGGACACTTTTCTCAACTTCAAAACTGTAAGCGTGTAAACTAATAAATTCCCATTGCTAAAAGCCAACCTTTTTTATGGTATCTGCTTTTGAGCAGCTTTAGTAAATAAGAACACTGTCCTATAGTTGACATAGGCTATTTTTTGCTTTTAATATTTCTTGTTTTTTTTCCCTACTCCTCAGCTTGACTCATGTGTCTTTTTTTCAATTTCGCTGATTCTTTCTTCTGCCAGCCCCAATCTCCTCTTGAAACTCCCCTGGGCATTTTTCATTTCAGTTATTGTGGCCTTCAACTCCAGTAGTTCTGTTTGGTTCCTTTATATTTTTTCTAGCTCTTTCCTATTCTCTCATATTGCTCATTCATTATTTTCCTGATATCTTTTCATTCTTTCTCTGTACTTTCCTTCATCTCCTTGATCATTTCTTAAAGGCTTTGCTTGGTATGTCCACCTTCTGTTCTTCTTCACTGTTGTTTCTTGTATTTTTATCCTTTTCCTTTGGATAATTCATTTGCCTTATACTCTTATTGAACACTGTACATTTTATTATTTTAAAGTGTTGACTCTGGGATTTAGTCCCTGAAATATCTCTTTCTTGGTTTTATAACGAGCTGGTGATAAGACGGAAATTTTTTTTAGCTTTAACTCTTCCATCAGGAATGTCTGCCCAAGGTGAATGCAGTATATAGGGTTTTCCCTGTCTTTCTGGGCTTCTTTCTTGTGCTTGGATTTTGCTTATTAGTTGTTTTGCAATTCCCTATTTATAGGAGTTTGGTTATTCACTCTGTTTCCAAAGAAGCAGTCCTCCTTCACCTGGGTGTTTGAAGCTGGCAGGCCTTTTACCAGACTGTCTGCCTCTATAGTTTTTCACACATTTATTAATGTCTCTAGCTGCTTTTCCCTGGATGGTAAAGTTTGGGAGGAGAGTCTCCCTGAAGAAGACTTCCCCAAGTCAGTCTTTCCTAGCCAAAAGAGGGTCAGGGACCCACAAAGGGGGCACAGACTGGCTCCAAAGTTCCCTGGGGAGGGGATAAAGAGGAGTGTCCAAAGCTTCTCCAACAGCTCCCCAAATCTGAGCTTTCTTGGTGTTCCCAGCAAATAAAGCAGTCCAGCTAACTGTCTCCCATAGCCCTGAAGAAGTGCTGTGGCTTTAAATCTCCACTGCTTCCACTCTTTTCCAGGGAGGGTTGAAACAATAGCTGCTGCCACCTTTGTCTAGGTTGGGTTGAAATGATAGCTGTACCCAGTGATCTGAATTCACTAATCAAAAGCCATGAGCAGTGATGAGTTATGCATTCCCCTGTTCTTGGAGAAGAGGATTTTAATGTCCTTTTATGTTCTCCTGTGAGCTAGCAAGGGTCTGGATCCCAAGGCAACCTGCAGTGAGAGTGGGTGACAGCCACTGGTAGCCACTGTTTTAAGAAGGAAATTTATTGTTCTTTACTGTATTTTATCAGCCTCTTCTTCCCCCTCTTCCCTGGATGCTGTACGGTGTTCTTCTGACCTCCAGAATTTCAAAATAGTTATTTCAGACAGTTCCTACCTATTTAATAGTTTTTTTGTTTGTTTGTTTTTTGAGGTACGGGGGGCCAGAGATTGAATCTGGGACTTCATAGGTGGGAAACCTGTGCTCAATCACTGAGCCACATCAGCTGCCCTGAGTTGTTTTTTTTTTTTTTCATTTTTTTGCTTGATGTCTGTTTTTTTTGTTGTTGTTGTTTGTTTGTTTTTAGGAAGCACCAGGAACCAAACCCGGGATCTCTCATGTGGGAAGCAAGCACTCAACCACTTGAGCCACATCTACCCCCTGTATAATAGATATTTTGATGGAAGGACTGAGTCCTGGAGCTCCCTAATCTGCCAACTTTCTTCTCAAGGGTTTTCCTTCCCACTGACATTTTTTTTTTTTTGAGGTACCAGGGGCCGGGGATTGAACCCAGGACCTCGTATGTTGTATGTGGGAAGCTGACACTGAACCACTGAGCCACATCAGCTCCCCTGAGTTGTTTTTTGTTTATTTGTTTGTTTTGTTTGCTGCTTGTTTTTGATATTTTTCAGGAGGCACCAGGAACCAAACCTAAGACCTCCCATGTGAGAGGCGGGTGGTCAACCACTTGAGCCACATCATCTCCCCCAGTGACTTTCAAAAGCCTCTATTCTTCCATATTTGGCCTGTAGCATGACAGACTCCAAACAATATTAACAATCAGCATAGATATTCATTTTAAGATTGACAACTAATTTAACTGCTCATGTAAGAGCTAATCTCTGCCACTTGTGCTGATTTTATACTTGGGAGAACATAAGCCTATAAAACCTCATGAGGAATGACTGCTATATAATAGGATTTTAAGTTTTCCTGTGTGTCTCTCACATATGACCTATGAGTACACTATTAAGTCAGAATACTAGTAAATCATTATGAGGTTGAATATCCTCTATGACTACAAGGCAGTCATGTTCACCTATTTGGTTAGAATCTGGCAACAGAGAAGCTGGGTTAAAAGAGTTACATATATCTGGAATAACATTAGGATTAGACAATAAGGCTTTTTCATAGCTAGTCTGGAGTGACTGACAAGTGTTGTTTTACAGACTTGTAAAATAACAGTAACATCTTGCAGTATGTACAAGTAAGTTAAATGTCCCAGAGTCAAAGCCTGAGCCTTTTTGATCAGAAGAGTGGCTGCTCCTGAAGCTCATAAACATCCCATCATCCCCAAAGCAACAGAATATAAAATCACAGAAAGGTAAACTTAACATTAGGGCCTAATTTTTGAGTAAGCATACTACTAGCAGCTCACAATGGTTTATCAAAATTAGGCATTCTCAGTACAGGGGAGGGGGATAGAAAATGTCTATGTTAAGGAATTAAAAGTCTCCTTCAGCTTCATTTGACCGTGATAAAGGTTCTGGCGATTCATCATGTAACATTTTAGAGAAAGTCTTAGCCTTTTCAGAAAAGGCATCCTTCCATTGCCTAACCAAACTCCAAAATTGATTAAGTTTTTCTTTCCTGGTAGGATGTTTCATTTGTAAAATAAGCTGACTTCAGAATGGAACTGTTTCCATCCATTAACCTATAAATTCTTAGTTCACTTTGACAATAGTGCAATTTATCTAGGGAAGCTAAAGTTTTTAGTAGAGCTAAAATATCTGTTTTACAGGCATGCACAGTGTTAGCAGCTGTCAATTAGTTATTCACATATTAAATATCATAGACCCCCAAGATAAGGAAATGCTCTCTTGTAAATGTCTAGAATATATTGTAGGTGAATCTCTGTATCCCTGAGAGAGCCATTGCCACAAATATTGAAAGCCTCCTTAGGTAAATGCAAAGAATCTTGATTCCTCAGCTAAAGGTACAGAAAAAAAGCTGAACATAAGCCTATTCAAGAAAAATAGTTGTGAGAGGAATCATAAGCTCATTGATTTATCTTAAATCTTGTACAAATCTATAAACAGGTTGACTTTCCTTGTTGATTTTCCTTCCTATGTTCCAACTAGAGTATGCAATATGGAAGCCCTTAGTTTACACAGTAGGTCCCTTCCCAAAAGAATGACAGGTCATTAGGAGACAAGTAAAGGCAGGTGTCTCTAACAAAGACCTACTGCACAGGAATCTCAGTGGAGAAAGAACAGAGATAACAAAACTTAGATGCTTTTCAGGGTTGAGGTAAAATTTTTTAAAATGCAGTAAAAATTAAAGAATATGAGGCTCCAGTATCCACAAGAAAGATTAAAGCAGAGAAAAGAAGACATAGAATTCTCTCACTCTGAGATCTGAGATTCCTCCATTATATAAATCTTGCTTGTTGTCTCCCATCATTTTCCAATTATATTTTACGTGATTTCCTGGTACAGAAATACCTAGGAGGAGGTATCAAAGCTTCAGAGTTAGGCTGTGTCCCTTGAATCTTCCTCAGTTTCTTCTGGCATTCCTTTTTCCAATGTCTTGGTTTCTTAACAATAGTGACATATTGACTTTCCATTGGGGTTCTCTTCTTATTTGTTTATGGCCCCAGATAAATGTCCATTCCCATTGTGAATAATTCTAACTGAGAAATATTGAGGGGTTTTTTTTTGTCTTCTTTATCTTTTTCCATGTTTTTCCAGTCCTGGGCTGCTGCTCCCAGTACTTAAGAAACTGTTCTAATTCAGTTACACTTTCCCTTACTTTTGCTTAGACTTCCAAGAACAAGGCTGACACAGAAGTAGAGGACCAAGGGTCATCTCTTCTGATCTGCCTCTGAAGCCATCCCCTTAGATTTACAAAATACCTCACTGAAATGCTGGTGAAAATCACTGGGGTACTCACATGGCTACATATTGCAGCATTATTGCCTCTCCTAGGTCACTGACTGAGGAAAGGTTTCGAAGTTTGCTGTCAGCCATAATTCAGGTTGGGTTTTCAAAGCATGAAGAGCAGCCTCAGTAGTTAGAGGAGGCAGATAGTCAGCTTCTGTATTAGTCAGCCAAAAGGGTGCTGATGCAAAGTACCAGAAATCTGTTGGCTTTTATAAAGGGTATTTATTTGGGGTAAAAGCTTACAGTCCCAAGGCCATGAAAAGTCCAACTCGAGGTACTATAAGAGGTACTTTATCACCAAAGTCAGCTGCCACATGTTGAAGCAAGATGTTGGGTGATCTCTGCCTAGTCTCTCAGGGCTTCCTATATCAGTCTCTGGCATAGGGCTTGTTTCTTTTTGGGTCTTCTCAGCTGCTCAGTTGCTCTGTTCTCTTCAGCTGCAAACTATCAGGTGAATGGCTCATGTCTCCCTGGGGCCCCAGGATCAAATCAAACGTGACAGAGATCTTTCTCTCTTCCCGTGTGTCTCCTTGAGTGAGCATCTATTTATATAGGCCCACCAAGGTGGTGGGGACTCAACCTGAGTCACGCCCTACTGACGTGGTCGAATCAAAAGCCCTAAGTTGATTTTATCAAGTAAACTTAAAACCTTTGAATTTAATACAATCAAAGGGTATCACACCCAGAGGAATAGATTAGTTTACAAAGATAATCTTTCTCTTTTGGGGATTTCATAAATGATCTCAAACTGCCACAGCTTCCTGAGGTCATGCCCCTCTCATGCCTATTCTATTAGTTGAGCAAGGTCTGTCAAAGGCAGCACTCCACGCAATGAGTGTTCCTCCCCATGCCTAAAGCTGTAGACTAAAAACACACTGCACAGCACCCCAGCAAACTTGTGTGGATCTTCCTGGAACACTGAAAAAGAACTCTTAAGATGTGTACTACCAGCTGGGGGTGGGGTGGGGAGGGGCGGAGATTTTATGTACTCTTACGGAGTCCAGTCTTCCCAGAGGTCCTGGATAATTTCTTAGTGGCATTCAGGGCCTCTGAGTCATTTGAACCCCAAAGTGGGGGGGCTTATTTTCTCCATGTTGAGTTGAAGAAAATCAGTTTGTACAGCATTGTCGTCTCAATTCTCACTTTGCCTTTTAGCAGTCTGGCTCCTTTTTCATTCCCTTTCTTCTAGATTACCAGGGCAACCACTTACCAACCTGATGCCTTCATTATTATCCAAAGTCTCAAAGACTCCCTGTTCTTTCCTCTTAATTCTTTCTTCTTCCCTAACTGTGATTTGCATGCTTGGCTTAGGAGGAGACTCGGACATAGAATCAGGACTCAGGCATCCCATATCAGGGATGCAATTCTCCCCTTTCCACAGAGAAGTCATCCTTGGTTCCATAGTCATTTGGGGGCCAGTCTTACAAGAGGTCATCATTCTCTTCCTCCTAGGTCCCAGACTGAAGCAAAGAAGAGTGAAAGGAAGCAGATGGAGGAAAAGAAGAAACAGCTTAGAAGTGTTGAGAACCAGAAAAGAAAGAGTACAGTTTCTTAATCTCTTCCTCCAGTTTCTTTATTTTCTTTTTGGCTGTCCAATTTGTTCTTTGTATATTTTCTCAGTAATATTTATCCCAGAGATATCAGTAATCCTTTTGCTTTGGGTGGGATTTTTCTGAAAGTTCCTATAAATATACCAGATTGTCTACCTTGAAAAAAAAAAAAGCCTTCTTCTGGTCATCACAAAGTAGGCTTTCCATAAACACATCTATTGCAAGCATGATAGAGTGAAATAATCCTTTTAAGACAAAGACATACAGGCAAAATTTCAAGCTTCCCATATTTTTTCTACCACTAAAGTCAATGGCGAGTCAGATAGGACTTTAGAGCTTATTATCCATTTTGCATAATAATAACTCAAAATTTGTAGACAGGGTTTGGAATTTTCCCTGGGAAACCAAACCCACTGAAACAACATAATTGAAAGGAGGTTTTTTTAAAAAAGAGTTTGGGGTCTCTTACCTGATCAAAAGTGGCTACAAATCCAACAAATTTGCCAATGGGAGGATTCTGGTGAGACCCCACTAAATTGTTGGGAAACAAAACCCCAACCCAAAGGAAAATGCCGCTTTTATACATATAGAATTAACTCTTTATTATTTACTATTAAAGACTGAATTTATGAGGTAGGTAGCCAGAAAGTAGCTACAAAATGATAGTGATTTCCAGCTCTATTTATATGGAATTAAAGCTACAGTTTTTATACATCCTCCGCCTTTTAGTAAACAGTCATCAGATATTCAATTTGTATCAGTAATTATATTGAGGTTATTCTGACATTTTTTTCCTTCATCAGTCTTTCTCAGTACTTTCTATGGGTGGCCCTGGCAGTGTATGTAGTACAGCACACATGATTAGTCACATCCTTCAACATGTCTCAGTAGTATTAGATTAACTTCAGCTTCCCACAACTCCTAGAAATTATTTCAGATGCATTTTGGAACTACTTCATCTTTACTTTTTCTAAACATTTTTCTTATCCTTTCTATCTCTTGGTCTGTTTGCACTGCTTTCTGAGGCAATGTTTTCCCTTAATTTTCTGATTTATTATTTCACTCTTCACCTGGATCCAATCTGCTGATCTGTTAATTGGTAGTGTTTTATAAGCATTATTTTTTTTGAAGTATAATACACACATATAACTTGCACAAGTCATAAGTGTACATCTCAATGAAATATCACTAAGTGAGCACTCCTATGTTAATACAACCAACATTAAGAAAAAGAATATTTACCAATACTCTAGAAACCTTTTTTATCTCTTCCTAGTTACTACTGCCCATCCTCCGGGTTCCCAAAGGTAACCTGTCCTGACTTCTATATGGTTAGAATAGATCGGTGTTGCCAGCATTTGAACTAGAGAAGTGGAGTCATAACGCTGTTTTCTTTTGTGTGGCTTCCTTCACTCACCATAAGTTTTGTGAGATTCAACCATGTTTGTCGTGTGTAGCAGTAGTTTGTTCATTTTAATCACTGTACATTACTCTTTGTATGAATTGATTAAAAACATTTTCCTTCCATTTTAATGGACTTTTGGATTGCTTCTTATTTTTGCCTTTTTCTAATATTGCAGCCATAAGTGTATATAGATTTCTGCTGGCTATATTTCTAGGAATAGGAATCCCTGGGTCATAAGATATGCCCATTTTATTTTGTTGTTCTTTTCTCCTTTTCTTTAAAATCAAATCTCATCTGCTTTTATCTTTCAGAAATTCCTCTAAATGACTGCTGATTACATTCTTTCCTGTTTGCCATAGCGTCATAAATTTATTCTCATTTTATTATATCATTTCTACCAATTCAGGTACTTAGGAGAGGGAAAATTCATGAATAGGTATGGTAAAATTGCCCTTTTAAAGTAAAATCCAAACCACTTTGGATTTCAACCAAAATAGGAGGTACACATTATCCCTTCAGATTGGCCCAGGAATTGAGCTTAGATTTAGTTTTCCAGAGTTAAAATTTGATTTCCACAAGGAAGTCTATCACTACTAACACTATTTTTAGATTAAATATCATAAATCTTTACTATCTTTTAAAATATCAACCTATTACCCCTACTCCGTACTCCCTGAAAAGTTTATTAAAATAGTATTGATTATACATTCCAATTTACTTGGAATATTTAATTTTACTTTCTACTTATGTATTTTTCTTCACAACTCTAAATAGAAAATAAGTAAAGCTTCATTTCATATAGCCTTTTTTGTCATTCCCTATTACATTCTATGAACTTGACTAATAAAATTGTAGTTTATTTAATTCTTTTGATGTGCAAATAATATACAGTAAGCATTTCCTATGGAAGCAGACCACTAGCTCTGGGGAATTCCTAGATGTCGTGTGTCTGAAATGTGCCTGTTCAGCTGTCTGCCAGCCCTTTGATCCTAAGCATGAGTAGCAGTGACAGACATAAGCCAAACCTCGTCTTGTCTCTTCAGATCTACTTACAAAGGCTTTTCAAGGTCACAGTTTCACATGTCCTAGCACTGTGCCAAGGGGGAGAATACTAATCAGAGTCTAGGAAGTAGCTCAAATAGGGTATAAGCGATGAAATATCTGTGATTTGAAGGTCTTTTCATGTCTAAGTCTTAAAAATACACAATCTCTATAAATTTTAAAGTAACTGGTTTTTACATATTGTCTTTCACATATTTATATATATATTAATACATGAAATCATACTTTTGTTCTATTTTTAAAACTATTTTTTACTTTTATTAAAAAACTTTTCATGTTTCTATAAATTTCTGTATCTGTTGATAGTAACTAAATGAACTAAATGTCTAATGAGAACTAGACATAGTAAATCTCCATATGTATATATAATGGAACTACAAATGGTGTTCAGAAGATTAGGATGCCATATGTAGATTTTTTATGTGTTGTTTTATGGGGTTTTCTTCACATCTTAAAAATTTTTTTTTTATTTTTAAAGAAGCGTTAGATTACATAAATGTTACATTAAATATATATGCCCTACCCTCTCCCCCTCCCACATTTTCCCACATTAACAACATCCTTCATAAGTGTGGTACATTTGTTACAATTGATGAACACATATTGAAGCATTGCTACTAACTGTGGACTACAGTTTACATTATAGTTTGTACTCTGTCCCACACAATTTTGTAGGTTATGACAAAATATGTAATGACCTGTATCCGTCATTGCAATGTCATGCAGGACAATTCCAATGTCCTGAAAATGTCCCCATATTACACCTATTCTTCCCTCTCCCTCCCTGCAGAACCTCTGGTGGTCACTGCCTTCATATCAATGATAAAAAGTTCTTCCATGGCTAGAATAATAATAAGTCTATAGTAGAATAATAATCAGTCTACTTTAGTCCATTGTTCATTCCCCAGTCTTGAGGATTTGGGGATGGTGATGCCCACTCTGCTTCTAATTGAGAGGGGGCTTAGATCCCATGGGGCAGATGGATGGAGCTATCTTGCTTGCAGTTGCAGGCACTCTCTGTTCCTTGGGATGGGCGTTGGTCACCATCATCTCCTTTTAAGTTGTCCTGGGTGAGTCCAATGAACTGGAGAGTGGGTGTTGCAACTCAGCTGAGATTCAGGGCTCAACTGGCACATGAATGGACCAAAGATTTCATCTCAGGTACATATATTTAACAAGTATAATGCTAATTATAGGTTTAAATAACAGGAGCAGAAGAGACATGTGTAAGGAAATGATAAATGAGTTGAACTCTGTTACACAGGGGAGCATAAGGCCCACTGACAAGGTGTTGAATTCCTGAGCTTGTCTGCCCTGCTTACAGTGTCTGGATGTCTCTAGAGCCCTCAGGAGCCCCGTGTTTCATATGTGGTTTTGGTACCAAAGAGCGGGTGATAAACTTTTAACCAGTAATGACTAGAACCTTCTTAGGGTTTCTCACTTCTTTTGCCCACAGCATCTTGCTTCAGAGCTCATATTGCAATTTTTGGTCTTTGATAATATATTTCTTCAACATTGTACTTATTCAAGCAGATTATGTAAGTATGTATCAGTTAGTTTCTAAGTCTTTATTACTTGGTTTGTATAGAAAGCTTTGCTTCCACAATGTGTAGGCTGGCTCTTTGCTGGTCTGTGAATGAGTGTGCTTTTCCACAGCTGTCTGACTCTCTATCCTGAGCTGTCGCCATCTGTTCTCCCTAGTGCTTGCTTTATCACATTAAGGGTACTGCCTGCCCTCTCTTCTTTGGGTAACCCAGCTTGAAATAGATCACCCATTGCCCAACACTGTGGCATGTGCCCCCCAAACAGCTGTAGCGCATAAGTAGCACTAGGATTTTCCCATTCACATATTTTATATATGAAATATTGAGGCTTTACAAAATTATGAATATTGCAAGTTTGACCTCCGTCACTTCCTTTAAAGATTAAACAAAGTACAACGATTTTCTGTGCTATCACAATGAAAATGTGTCCTGGTCATCATAACCACTGAAAACTGCTACCTGCCCACTTTGCACTGATGAGGACTGAGGAATAATTCCTGCCTACTCCTCTCATCTAAGAAGCTCTTATTCTATCACGTCTCAATCCAATTGCCACCTTTCTCATTTCCTCAATAAGAAAAACATAGTGATATTTTTGTGTAATCACCCACCTCCAGAGAGCTAATTTGAGTAGCTAATTAGAAATCACTGCAGCTTAGTTCAGAAAGCATAGAATTTTACAGTTAATACTCATAGATATTTAGAATCAAAGTCAATACTGATGTGGTAATTGATGCCTAGGGAGACTGAGCGACTTGCCCAAGGATGCTGCTTGTCATTGCTAGGCTAGACCTCAAGGCTTTGGTACCTGTGGGGGTTTGAAGCTGTATAAACCCAGAAAAACAGGCTCTTAAATTTAATACATTCCTGTGTGCGTTAACCTATTGTAAGGAGGACTTTTTGATGAAGTTACTGAAGTAAAGGTGGGTGTGTGTGGCTCAGCCCAACCATGATGGGTCTTAATCCTATTACTGGAGTCGTTTATAAGCAGAATGAATTCAGACATGAGGGAGAGGAAGCCACAGGAAGCAATAAGTTGAAAGAGAACTCAGAAGAGTAGGGAGAGACCAGGAGACACCAGCATGTGCCTTGCCATGTGGCAGAGGCGCCAAGGATCACTGGCAACCAGTCCAGAATGCCACAGTCTTCAGGGAGAAAGCATTGCCTTGATGATGCATTGATTTGGACATTTTCCTGGCCTTAAAACTGTGAGTGAGTAAGTTCCCATTGTTTAAGCCAACCCGTTCCATGGTATTTGCTTGAGCAGCCTAGGAAACTAAAACAGTACCCAATTAGTACTTTCCCTGAAATGCTACTGTAGGGGGCTTGCAAGATTTGATAGGGTGCTTGCTCTGTAATTCTATGGCCCAACCCTAATAAAAGTAAGTAAACAATTGTACAGAGTTGCTGTTGATGCTATTTATTTCAAACACAACATTTCTGGAAAACATAGTATGAAACAAATCTTTGTGCCTAAAAATTAGCAATTGAACTGTCCAGCTAAGCAAGTTCTGAGACTATCATTACAGAACTTTAAAACACATTGCTTAAGTATGAGGCATGAAGAACAGATAATGGTCATTTATCAAAAATGAAGTCCAGGGGGAACATTCCAGTCCATGTGCAGTTGTTGACTCATCTGCAATTTTAAGCTACTTGTTTCCAGATGTATTTCTTAACATGAATGCCTCAGCAAGAGAGTTTCACTTCTGCTCACAGATTTCTATGTGTCAACACAATCCTAGATGAATCAAAGCATTGGATCCCTATGATAAGAAAAATATATTTTAAAATACTAATGTAAAAAGAGAAATATAAAAATATTTTGGAAACTATAAATCACTTTACAAATAAGAGTACTATTATCATCATTGTCATAATTGAAACTTACATCTTCCAGTCTAGGGTAGAATGAGTATTGCAAGTCCCTAATTCAGCAAACTGTTTTAAACTAAGAACAAGAGATAACTCATAGAAAATATAAGCAGTAGTTGATTTTCCTCACAACACGACATTTTGCCTGATTACTTGTCATTGCCTTTGAAAAGCAGTTTAGGTGCAATATAGCTCAATGGTTGTCAAATCTCATTGCCTATTGGAATCATCCTGGGAACTTTTAAAAAATACAAATTTGATACTCTGATTTATTTATTTTGTGGTGGACCTGAGCATTGATATGTATTTTTTAAATCTCCTGAAGTAAAACATGCATTTAGATGCTACACAACTTTGAAAATTGCAGTAAAATTAGACTTTGGGAGTAAAGTTTTAACTATTTAGATGAATAGATGAATAATCTTCAACAAAGTTTTGCATTGCTCCTAATATATTGGAATCTAGCAGCATTTGACCAACCATTCAAATTGCTCTACATAACCCTTACAGGTCACAGTGGTCTGGAGTTCAGAATGCTTTAATAATCATTCTGCTTAAGAGAAATGGGATTGCTATACATCAAGCAATAGCCCTCCCATTTCCCAACTCTTCATTATGATAGTCCCTCCCTATGATTCCTGATTTTCATTTTCAGATAAGAAGTCTTGTGATTTTGAAATTATTTCCCTATCTACCAAAACCTAGTTCTCTCATGTAAACTTTTAGCTGCAAAGCCATGTTCTCCAAGGAGGTAAAAACATGCCCAAAGCATGTGTATCTTCTGTTTCCTGACGTGAAGATCTTAAAACTACAATAACATATTATTAAATGTCACAATAAGAAATAAAGACAATGACTGAAACATAAAGAATATCCTTCTTTGAATTTCCCACTC
>JAQZBX010057857.1:0-17860 GCA_029593785.1 Cabassous unicinctus
AAACTTTGCCAAGTAAGCAGGAAAAGTGTCTCTTCAGCAGTATTAGCAAAGCTTTTCTGGCCGAGCTTCAGACCATGTAAAAGGATAATTTTTAAAAAGCTAAGCAATTACAATGTGCTTACCTACTTAAAATACTAAGCAACATGGCTTGTTTTACAGAAAGAAGATTATTGCCTCTGGTTATGGGTTTTTCCCGGACAAATACCAATATTACAATACTTTTTGCATAAAACTTGACTCTCTCTTCGTCTCCTATTGGAAATCGCTTATTTGACGCTATATTAATAGAGAGAGCTCTTTGGTTGAAAAGGCAAAGTACCTTACTGTGTTATATAAAAAGGAAATAAATTATGTAAAGAAATAGCAAGAATGAGACTTTTCTTTCCCTTTAGAATCCAAGATTGTTATCGTATGCTTTCCTTATCAATTGCTGTGTAACAAACTACCCCAAAACTTAGTGGATTAAAACAGCCACTTTTTTAAAAAAGCTACTTTATTTCGCACACATTTTCCTGAGTCACGATTTTAGGAAAGGCTGCGCTGGGTGGTTGTTCTCTGACCCAAGTGGCATCAGCTGGGGGGGCTGCGGCTGCCATCCATGGCTTCTTTGCTCACCTGGCTGCTACCTGGGTCTCCTTGACCTCTCTCCCTATACAGTATCTTAGTCTCTGGGGCTTCTCCTCAGGGTTTGGGCTCCTCACAGCCAGGAGTTTTCAGGATATTTACACTTCGCACATGGTGCCTGGCTCCCGAGAGGAGGGAAGCAGATGTCAGGCCAGTGCAGGGATCCCTTCTGCCATGGTCTGTTGGTCCAAGCAGTCCCAGAGTCTGCCCCGATGCGAGGGAATGGAGAGACAGATGCCGCCTCCTCTTGGGGGAGTGGCTAGTTCACACTGCAGAAGAGCACGGGAAATGGGAGCTCATGTCACAGCCAACTTCAGAAAATAGAGCCAGCCACCCCGCAAAAGGAGTTTTGCTCTTTAGTGATTTGCACGGTCTTGGGAACAGACGATCCTCAACTAGAATTACTAAGTTGTTTTTTTTTCTTTATTCGTTTTTACCTTATTTTCTTTCTTGAACTTCACTTTGAAATTGGAAAAGTCACGTATGCTCATTTTAACACATGAAACTACCCAAAGACATATTTTTTAGTTAGTTAGTTAGTTTGTTTTGTTTTAGGAGGTACCAGGGACTGAATCCAGGACCTCATACATGCAAAGCAGGCACTCAAGCCCTGAGCTACACCCGCTCCCCAAAGACATATTTTTTAAAAGTTAATTAAAAAAATGAAAATCTCTCCAGCTCTCATTCGATTTCCACTTCCTTGATGTAAGCAATGTGTCCTTCCAGATAGTTCTGAATGCTCATACGAGCGCATATAAATACATGTAGGTATTTGTTGGTGGTTGCTTCAGAAAAGTGGGATAACAATGCATCTTACTTTGCAAGTTGTCACGCATTTGTTAGACCACAGCTTTCCCTCCAAACAGAAAGCTAATGGCTTGTTGATCTACATACTATTCTGTGGTTGGCTGTGACTACAGTTTATTCAACCTTTTTCCAGGTAGCAAAAACTTTCACAATTCATCAACATATCTTGAAGATAAGTGTCTTAGGCAGCCAGGCTGCTATGACAAGATACTACACAACAGGTTGGCTTAAGCAACAGAAATCCTCAAGGTTTTGAGGCTAAGAGAAGTTCAAAACTGAGACGTCAGCAAGACAATATTTTCTTCCCAAAGTCTGTAACATTCTGGTGCTGGCTGCTGGCGATCCTTGGGTTCCTTGGCTTTCCCAGCATATGACAATGTCCTCTCCTTTCTCTTCCAGGTTCCATTGATATTCAGCTTCCGGTGCCTCCCTGTGGCTTTCTCTCTCTCAATTTCTTCTGCTTATGAAGGCCTCCAGGAATCTGGATTAATCTGGATTAAGACCCACCTTCATTCAGTTAGGCATCTTCAAGAGGCCCTATTTACAAGGGGTTCACACCCACAGGGATGCAGATTGAGAATATGTCTAAGGGAAGCGGATGTGGCTCAAGTGATTGAGCTCCCGCCTACCACATGCAAGGTACCGGGTTTGGTTCCCGGTGCTTCCTAAAGAAGACGAGCAAGACAGCAAGCTGACGTGATGGGCTGGCACGACAAGATGATGCAACAAGATGACACAACAAGAAACACAAGGAAGAAAACATAATGAAAGACACAACAAAGCAGGGAGCAGATGTGGCACAAGCGATTAGGTGCCTCCCTCCTACATGGGGTCCCAGGTTCAGTTCCTGAGCACACAATGAACAAGCACACAAGGAACAGACAGCGAGTGCAAACAACGAGGGGGTGGGGAGAAATAAATAAATAAAATAAATCTTAAAAAAAAAAAGAACATGTCTAAGTCGGGGTAGAAACTCAGCCTGCCCCAAGAAGGCATCACCACGTGGCTAGATGCAGTCAATGGGTTGTGCTGTATGAGGCCTTTCTTCCAGAACATGCAAGACCCTGCAGCATCACAACAGCATCCCCGCCTGGCCTCCTCACTGACCGCAGGGCCACAGCTCCTCTGAAGCCCTGCGGTGCAGGTAGCAGGAGCACATGAGCGAGAAAGACACTTGTGTTGTTTTAAGCCATTGATTTTTTTTTTATGAGCTATCTGTCACGTTTAGCACATCCTAACTTGAAAAGTTCTATTGGTGGACTTTAGGTTGTTTGGGGTGGGCATGGGGTTGCCGCTACAAACAACACTGCAATACACTTCCTCACATACAGATATACCTATACATACTAATGCTTTGATTTTCATAGGAGAGAATCCCAAAGGTTGACTGTTGGCTCAAAGGATTTTAATTTCTAATGGATATTTTTAGATTACATTGCCCAAAAGTTTTAGCAGCTCACTCTCTTACCAGCCATGTAAAGATGTTTCATTCAGTTTAATTTTTGTCAAACTGTTGGTTTAAAAACGGTATTTCATTATTGCTTTTAGTTGCATTTGCTCAACTACCTTTCAGGTGTCTATTAGCCATTTAGGTTTTCTTTTCCGTGAAAAGTCTGTTCATTTCTTTATCCACTTTTCTATCGGATTGCCTTCCCTTAGTAATTTACAGGAGAATGTTTTGTGCTGGGAATATCAAGGGTTACAAAAGTTTTTGCCTGACTTATCTCTTGCCTTTGTTTATGGTCTCTTGCTGTGTAATATTTAAGTTTTTTTTAAATATTAAAATACATTTCTCCTTTCCTTTATAGCTTCAGGGTTTCCTTTCCCACTTAGGAGGGTCTCTCCCATCCCAAAGTTATAGAAATATTCTCCTAAATTTTCTTGTAACATTATAGCTTTATTTATTTTACATTAAAATTCTCAACGCATCTGGAATTTACTTTTAAACATGACGATAAGTAGCTCTCTTCCAGCTGTTTACTCAATTATGCCACTTGATATTTCTTTTTCACTTCCACTACTATTTTTATTTATTAGAAATTGCTGCTGCATGTTTTCCTACTGAAGCCAGAAAATTATTTTCTCTGAGCAGACTATGAGATTTTTATAGTCAATGGAATTTCTAATCACTCTTCATAGGGAAAATAAATAGGTAGATAGAAAGAGAAAGAAAGAAAAGAAAGAAGGAAAGAAAGAAAGAAAGAAAGAAAGAAAGAAAGAAAGAAAGAGAGAAAGAAAGAAGAAAGAAAGAGAGAGAGAAACAAAGAAAGAGAGAAAGAAAGAAAGAAAGAAGGAAGAAAGAAAGAAAGAAAGAAAGAAAGAAAGAAAGAAAGAAAGAAAGAAAGAAAGAAAGAAAGAAAGAAAGAAAAAATCTTCCTTAATGGAGTTATTCTTCAGATAATTAATTGTGCCCTTCTTTCACATGTGCAATAGTTAGTTTTGTTCAAAAAGTCTGCACCCATGTCAACAAAATGAAGTTGAAATTTGACAATTAATCTAATTAGTCAATATGGACATAAAACAACATGCCAGTTGAGACTTGGATTACTCACTTTGGCTAATCTACAACAATTCCAAGTGTCCAGGTCAATTTTCACATTATAGACTTGGATAATCATTTTTAAATATCAGCTTCATGTTTTTATTTTCTTCATTGCATTATGTCATCTAACAAAATTAAAATTAAAACGACAGCCCAGATTGTAGATACATAACAGCTGCATCTATATGCCACTTATGTGTTTTTCCAGGGGTGTTATTGCTACTGAGTTATAATTGCCTCTGGGCATTTTCAGTAGACAGAACTGGAGATATGGATTTTTTAAAATCATGAGTGCAAGCTAATATTTCTGATTTAAATTTAATTTCACAGGAACTTTACTTAATACCTTGATTCTTTCTTTGCATTATGTCACTTTTATTTTCTGAAAACTTTAGTTGCTAACAAACTTAACATAATTACTCATTTCCTTTATCCTGATATATATCTATATATGTAGAAGTAAAATATATAGTTAATAAACTATATATAAATCCATAGAAATACATAAATATGCAATAACTATTTTCTCTGGGTGTATGTGTCATCAACCAAACAGGTTCATTCATCTCAGTTTGTTTTCAATTTTTAGGCATTTTTTAAAAAAACATATAAAATATTTACACAAGGGGATGGATGTGGCTCAAATGGTTGGGCATCCATCTCCCATATGGAGGGACCCAGGTTCGATCCCTGGGACCTCCGGGTAAAAAAAAAATATATATATATATATATATATTTACACGACTCGAAAATCAAAACTACCTAGCTGGTCTATTCAGAGAAATCTCGTTCTACTTACTTGCCCTCTTCCCCTTGTTCCTTCCTGCCCCTGCAGTTTTTGGTTTATTCTCCCAGTGTCCTTTTTTTTTCAAAAGCAAGTTCATATACACATACTTAGGGTGCCAAAAGTGAGCATTCTGTCCATATGTGTCTTGCTCTCTGCCTCCAATAGCATACCCTGGTGCTCCCCTGGCATTGGTGTCCCACAGCCCCTTGGCCCTCTCTTGGCTGCCTCACCCTCCACTAAGTGGACTGACCAAGGCTACCAAGCCAGGCCCTGCAATCACAAATAATGCCGCAGTGAACAACCTGTGTATGCGTTATTTTGTATTTTTGCCTTTATATCTTTAGAATAAATTCCTAGAACATTATTTCTATTAACAACAGATTTAGGGGGAAAGTCCAGTAGCCAAAAAAAAACCTTGCAATTTAATTTTGAGACTAAAGCAATCCTAAAACTCACTCTGCACACTCTCCACTCCACCCCACTCAATAGCTTGCCGACACTCAGACCAGCTGGACTCTGCCTCAGGGCCCTTGCACATCCAGGTCACAGCAGCCTGCCCTCTGGCTGGTGGGAGGGAAGTAGTGGGGAGGGACACGAGGCGGCCGTGAGCTGACATGAGTTAAACATTAGTTAGGTTCTGTCCTTCTATTTTATTATGTCTTTTTTTCCCTTTCTCAGATGGGGCTCTGCCTGTAGATTATGCCATGGGCTTTTCTTTAATAACACACACATGCATTACCGATTCCAGTTCCTTCTATGGCAAGCCTTCTGGAGCCATATCTCCCCTGCACAATGCCTGACATACTAATCAATAAATATGCCATCAATTTTTAAAAATGGAATGACTTCATAAGAAATCCACAGGCATACACGACAGATATGATCACCATAAAAGGGCACAGAAGTTTTGAATTGATATTATTTTAATGCAGAACCTCCCTGGGTGACCATCTTCCCTTGGCAGTAAGGTCTATTAATCTGGGAAGGTATATTAATTCTGTCAGGTAATAGAGTCTCTCTGTCCAGCTTTGAAGAGACCAGGGATGTTGTCCGTGGTATAGGGGCTGTCGGGGTGAATGGAAAGAGCCGGACAGCCAGGGGCCGGGGCTGGCTCCCAGCCTCAGACTCCTCCTTCTATTACCTTTCTCGCGGGATTACTGAACTTTCAAATTGAAATCGTTCGTGTAAACATGTTTTATGAAGTGAAAGCATCGTGGAAACTTAAGGTGCGTCTGTCTTACATGCCCCCGCCCCTGGGTTTTGAGTTTGGAGGGCACAGGCTGTAGCTGGCAGCGCTGGGAACACAACAGAGCCTAAAGGCTCTTATTGAGGGGCGCAGGGCCAGAGCGCCAGGGTCTGGGGCAGGCACGTTGTCCTTCGTTGGCGGGTATTTCCTCCAAGAAGGCTGGAGCACGGTGGGGGCGTATAGGAGGCGCTACGTGATTGTGCATAAAGGGGGTTTTTAAGGCTAAAACCAGCCACCAAGAGGAACATGTTCTGGGGTTGGGTCTGGAGGTTGCCTCCTCGCTGTGAGATGGTCACTTGGGCACCTAATTTCATCGGGTATATGTTAACCACCTACTTGGGCCACGCCCTGTGGGTACAGAAATAAATTCACAGCGGCCCCACCCTGGGAGAGCTGCAGGGTGGAGAGAGGGACACAGAGCCTTCCCGCCCATGGCAGCGCCGGGAAATAGACGAGGGACGGCGGGGGCCGCAGGGAGGGAGCCCTGAGCCGGTTCTACTTCTCTGTGCCAGCGCAGAGGCCTCTTCGGACAGGAGCGCGCCGGGAACCCGGTGGCGTCTTGAGCCGGAAGGGGCCCTCCCAGGTTGAGGCTAACTAATGATCTTAGCAGCAGGTGTTCTCTGGGCCCTTTCCACGCTTCGCTGAGCTGAGGCGTCACTTCCCTGATCACTTAACACCGACGTCTCTTTCAGGTAGGCAGCAGTGGTATCATCAATGCCCATTATACAGATGAGGAAACTGAGGCTGGTGGGAAGGTGATGTGCCCAGTCCCGGCGTGCCAGGCCCCTCCCTCAGGAGGGAAACTTCCTCCACTTCCCCAAGGAGCCCCTCAAAGGCTGGCCTCTGCCTCTGCATCCCGCCACTCCTGGCAAGGGAGTCTTCCCTCTTCCTGGACGGCCCTGCCCTCAGAAGTCTCTGGAGGGGAGCGAGTGTGGCTCAAGGGGTTGAGCGCCTGCTTCCTACATGGGAGGTCCCAGTTCGGTCCCCCATGCCTCCTAAAAGCAAACAAACAAGCAAACAGACTAAAAAACCAACTCAGGGGAGCGGATGTGGCTCAGTGGTTGAGCGCTGGCTTCCCACTTAGGAGGTCCAGCGTTCAATCCCCAGCCCCAGTACCTAAAAAATAAAAAAAAAGTCCCTGGATCATTAGGGAGCAAGTGCAGCAAATCCGGCCCAAGTGCCAGGGAGAAACCCGGCGCCCTGCGGCTGGAGTGCCGGGCCTGAGACAGTGCACCTTCTGCCCCAAGAAAACGTTAGGAAAACAACCTCCTCCTTGAGGAGAGAGATGCAGCTTAATGCTCCAGCCCTGGGCTTCCCTGGAGAAGCGCACCCTCCCCTTCCTTGCCTCGCTTATTAAGAGTAAAAATTCATCTCAACCTCTCAGGCATCGCCAATGACTTCCGAGGCTCTGAGCTCCGTGGCGGTTTCCCCGGGGCTTTACCCTCCCCCACTATATGTCAACCTCTTCCAGGCCCTCGGCTGGGAAGGACACCCAGCGCCCACCCGGACCCACCCTCAGGAAGGAAGGGCTCCCTCTCCGGCTGCTGCAGAAAAGACCTCAGTCTCAGCCCTCCTAGGGGACCTGGCCTCTGCCGCCGGGTTGGTCCCCTTCCCAGGACAGACCTCTGCAGAGGACTCGTGGGCGTGGCAAGGTGGCGGCTGGCCCCTTGCTACCGCCTCAGGACAGCTCTGGGTCCCTCCCTGCCACCAACCCCTGGCCTCAAGCCCCTGGGGTCGTCTGGGGTCTGCATTGAGACTGAAGACCCCATACCCACTCTCATGATCAAGTCTGCTTTCTGGGGAGCCCACCTGTGCACAGGAGAACCCACCTGGACCCCCTTCCCATCACCTACCATTGCTTGGCACCACTGCAGCTCCCAGGGTTCAGACGAGCTACTTTCCTGCCACAGCCCCTTTGCTGAGCTCCTAGTCCACTCACCCATCCTCCTGCTGTTTGGGCCACTAACCCTCAAACCTAACTCCAAATCAACATAGGAATCCACTCCCACCACTAGCCAACCTCTCTAATTTCATCCATTTATCCAGTCAACTAACACATATTAAGAATCTTCTCTTTGGGTAAACTCTAGAGTATAGGTTACTAAGAGATAGAATAATGGGAGCTGATGCTTCATGTATGTAGAATTTTTAATAAGGTTTATTGTAAAAGTATGGAAATGAGTAGAGTTGATGGTAACACCTTATAGTGAGTATAACTAACACTGCTAATTTATAAATGTGACTGTGGCTGACACGGATAGTCTGTGGGCACAAATGTCAATTGAAAGGAAGCTAGAGGATAATCCAGGGACTGTATAACATAGTGATTTCGATGGTAGATGAAGATTGTGGTTAATAGTATAAATACAAGAATTTTCTTTTTTTTTACAAAGTGTTAAGACTGTGGGAAACACAGGAAATTACAACTAATGTAACATATGGATGATAGTTAACAGTAATATTGTAATATTTTTGCAGCAATGGCAAAGAAGATAATATATCAATTATAAGGGACAACAATAGTGGGGTTTAAGGGGGTGTATTAGTCAGCCAAAGGGGTGCTAATGTGAAATACCAAAAATGTGTTGCTCTTTATAAAGGGTATTTATTTGGGGTAGAAGTCCACAGTTACCAGGCCATAAAGCATAAGTTTCTTCCCTCACCAAAGTCCATTGTCACGTGTTGGAGCAAGACAATTGCCAACATTTGCCCAGGGTTCAGGCTTCTTGAGTTCCCCTCTTCCCGGGGCTGCGTTTCTCTCCGGGCTTAGCTCCTGTTTCCTCCACAAGGTCAGCTGTAGGCGATCAGGCGAACAGTTCGCTTCTCTTCTCCTGGGGCCTTCTTTCCAACATCAAAACTGCTTCTCAAAAGACTGCTTCTCAAAACTGTTCTTGCCATGTCTTTTATATTTGATTCCCCACCCACCAAGGGGTGGGGCTCAACACCCTAATCATAGCCTAATCATGCCCAGATTAACAGATCAGTTTACAAGCATGATCCAATTATATTTTTGGAATTCATAATTACTTCAAATTGACCAACAGTTACAGGGGGTATGGGATTTTCCTTTTGGAGTAATGAAAACGTTCTAAACTTGACTGAGGTGATGACAGCACAACTCTGTGATGAAAATGAGAGCCACTGAATGTACACTTTGAATGGATTGTACAAAGCATGGGACTGTATAACACAATGAATCCTGTGGTGGAAAATGGACTATGGTTAACAGAACAAATATGAGAAACTTCTCTCATGAACTATAACAAATACATAATACTAATACAGAGTCTTAATAATTGGGTGTGTTGGGGGGAAAATACACCAAATATAAAATATGGGCTATAGTTAGTAATAATATTTTGACAGTGCTCTTTCATAGTTTGTAGTTTCACAACAATGCAGGATGTCAGTGGTGGGATGATGTATGGGAGCTCTATATGATGATACGCATGTTTGTTTTGTAAGGTCATAACTTTTACTAGACACTTAATGTTTATATATGTTTGTGTATGAATGATATATTTCAATAAAATTTTATTTTATAAAAAAGAGTCTTCTTTTTGATAATAATAATAAACTTTGTTAAATGTTTACTAGCTGTGCATGCTATTCTAAGCTCCTCACATGTGCTGTCTCATGTAACCCTTCCCCAAACTCTGTTAAGAGAGTTACTGCTATTATTATACTATGGAGGCACAGAGAGGCCCAAAGTCACACAGGCAGTAAGTAGTGAGGCCAGATTTAACCCAGAGAGTTTGGCTCTTAAGCTCTGTCCTACATCAGGAAGCCACCCGTTCATCAAGAGTGAACTCTGCCGTGGTGTCCAAAGATGTCCCAGCCTTTCCAGTAGGGGCTAATCCTTTCTACGTTCTGGGTCTCTATTGTGTCACTTAATGCATTTTGCTTGGTAAAGAAGTGTCTGTATCTCTCCTGATAGACTGAGAGTCCTTTAGGGTAGAACTACTTGTGTTTGTTTTTCTTTCTATCTCCTTGAACTTAGCACAGGGTCTGTAGGAGGCAAGAAGAAGTAGAAGATCACTGGCCTCAGTTTCCCCAGGATAGCCATAGCTTCCTTTAGTCATCCAGGCAAAATTAGAATAGCTGTTCCCTTTCACTCTCAGTTGTCATGGTTTGACATAAAACTGGTGAAGTCTGAACAGTTGCTTGTTTGTGGATAATGTCAGTGTCAGTTTCCTGGTTGTGATGTTGAACTCTTCCTGCACCCTACTGCAGGGTGGGGTGGTGAGGGGCGCACAGGAGCTCTCTGTGTGATTTCTGACAGCTGCATGTGAATCTACAGTTCTCTCAAAACAAAGTGTTTTTTTTTAATTGTCCTGACTTGGAAAATTAATTTTATGGTCATCCTAATTATAATAGTGTGCTGTCTGATTGCACTAACTTCTGTCTCTTTATCTTCCTATCCCTTTTACAGAACAATTAATCTCACATGCCCCTACTTCTATTCTTTCTATTTTCACTATCTGCCTCCACAATAAATGATGGAGACAAGCTGTATCAATGTCTCTCTTTATTTCAAGCAATTTGCTTGGGCCTGACATATACAGGTGCATGGTCACGCCTTCAGTGACCTCCTCTGGGCCGATCTCTCCATTGAGAGAAGAAACCATGGCACTCTGTAGAACACCTTTAAAAACTGATGCATTAGGGAAGCGGATGCGGCTCAAGTGATTGAGCTCCTGCCTACCACATGGGAGGTCTGTGGTTCAGTTCCCAGTGCATCCTGGGAAAGACAGCGAGCTGGCACGATGCGCAGGCATGGCAAGCTGACACAACAAGATGACACAGCAAGAGACACAAGAAGAGGGACATCGTGAGAGACACAACAAAGCAGGGAGCAGAGGTTCCTGGTGCCTCCTAAAGAAGACGAGCAAGACAGCAAGCCGATGTGACGGGCAGGCACAGCAAGTTGACCCAACAAGATGGTGCAACAAGAGACACGAGCGGAAAAGCATAGTGAGAGGTACAGCAAAGCAGGGAATGGAGGTGGCTCAAGCAATTGGGCACCTCCCTCCCATTCTGGAGGTCCCAGGTTCAGTTCCCAGTGCCTCCTAGAGAAACAAGGAAGACGAACAGACACAGTAGGTGCAGTCAGCGAGGGGGTGGGAGAAATAAATAAATAAATAAATAAATAAATAAGATAAATCTTTTTTTAAAAAATTGATGCAATATATGTGGGAAATATAAAGTCATAACCATAAGCATAAAGTAAGGGGAAATAACAAATTGTTGTACTAAATGTGAATTTCTCATTTTAATCCCATTTCTTTTGCTTCTGGCTCATTTGTTTTATTATTTGCCAGACAAGCAAAAGTTGCCACCATACCTGTAAAAGAGACACGTGAAAAAAGGGGAGAAAGAATTTCCCCTCTGAATGAGGCAGGGTCCAGTGAGCAGAGGAGCTTCTGGTCTACCAAACCCCAACAGCACAGTCAATCCCACTGCTTCCAACACTGTGGTCCCAAGCAATGGTTACTCTCAGAAACTTTGGATTTGGACAACCAAGGCTCATGTTCTGGTTCTGCTTTCACACTGCTGGTGGGGATTTAAAATGACTCAGCCACCTTGGGAAACTGATGATTTCTTTAAAAGTTAAGCACACACCCACCATTTGATCGAGCCATTCCACTCCTAGGAATTTACCCAAGAGAAAAGGAAATAAATATTCATACAAAGACTTGTGTACAGATGTTCAGAGCAGCTTTATTTTTAATAGCTCCAAATCATAAACAACCCAATGTCCAACACTAGATGAATGGATAAACAAATTGTGGTGTATCAATGAATTATTGATAAATACAACATGGATGAATCTCAAAACAAGTATGCTGAATGAAAGAAGCCAGCAAAAGAGGAGAGTACCTATTACATGATTCCACTTATGTAAAACTGTAGAAAATGCAAACTAATCTCTAGTAATAGAAAACGGATTATTTGAGCCTGGGGGTTGGGAAGATGCTGGAGGGACTGCGAAAGGGCAGGAAGAGACTTTGGGGGTTAACCAATGTGTTATGGTTTCACAGGTGTATGCATATGTCAAGACATAACGAATTATGCAGATTATAATATGTCAATTATATAACAAGAAAGCTGTTTTTTTGTTTTTGTTTTTTAATTTCTCATTCTGCCCCTTACTAGCTGTGTGGTGGGACCTTGGACAAACCACTTAACCTTTCTAAGCCTTAGTTTTCACACCTGGAAATAAAGGATCCTCTCTCTCAGGGTTCTTGTGAGTGTTAAAGGAAATAAATGCATGTAAAGGGCTTCCACGGAAATCCATGGATACCAGTTGGTAGTATTATTTTATTATCATTAATTCTTTTGTAATAAAAGCCTAATTAACATATAATTCATGTACCACACAATTCACCCATTTTAAGTGTACAGGACAATGGTTTTTAGTCTATTCACAGAGTTGTTCAATCTTCACCACCATCAATTTTAGAACCTCTCCATCCCCAAAAGGAATCTATAGCTATCAACCTTCCCCATTCCCTCACCCTCGACCCTCTACACCCCAGTTCCTAAGCAACCACTCACCTATGATTTTGCCTTTTCTGGACATCGCATCTAATTGGAATCATACAGTAGGTGGTCTTTTGTGTCTTGACTTCTTTCCCTTAGAATGATGCCTTTCAGGTTTTTGCATTTTGAGGCATGTACCAGAACTTCATTCCTTTTGCTACTAGTGGGTGGATGGACCACATTGTGTTTATCCATTTATCTGCTGAGAGCGGACATTTGGGTTGTTCCCACCTTTTGGCTATTGTGAATAAGGCTGCTATGAACATTGGTATATGAGTATCTATCTGAGTACCTGTTTTCAGTTCTGTTGGGTATATACCAAGGATTGGAATTGCTAGGTCATATGGTAGTTCTATGTTTAACCTTTTGAGTAACCACCAAACTTTTCCACACTGGCTGCATCATCTTACATTCCCACCAGCAATGTACAAGGGTTCCTGTTAGAGAAAAACGGCGTTTACTGGGACGCAGAGAGTGATGATTGCAGGCAGGAAGTTTATTGGGAAGCTCTCCCAACGGAGAGGGTCTGAAGAATAGACTTCAACCCACCCATGGAAGGTGGTGGATGTGAATTTACAGTACATCAATAGGCAGGGAAACGGAGTACAGCCTGGGGCCAAATGGCTGGGGTGGGGGGGCGGGTTTAGGTGGTCTTGGAATGTGGGAGGGGTTGGGGAGGGAGTGATGGCCCTTATCTGATCCATTCTGTTTATTCTTGGGAGGGGATGAGCTGCCCCTAGGCTATGGCTTGCTCAATCAGGTGGGTAATGGCTGGTAGCTGCCTTTCCTCAATCTATGCCACAGGGACATTGATTCAGGGTCCTATGACTTATCAATCATTGCAAACCTGGTAAGGGGGAAACTAACAGTTCCTATGTCTCCACATCCTTGCCAACACTTGTCATTTTCCAGTTTAGTTTTTTTTTCATAGCCATTCTATTGGGTGTGAAGTAGTATCTCACTGTGATTTTGATTTGCTTTTCCTGATGGCTAATCTTATTAGTGTCTCCTGGCATGCCAGGTACCTTGCTCAGGTGTTTTCCCTGCCCAGAAACTCCTTCCCTTTTCTGTCTTCCCTCACATGCTAACAGTACCGGCTGTGAGTTCATTGGGAGGGAGGATGGATGTCCATTGTCCTGAGTGTGGTGATGGTTTATCAGATGTATGCATATGTCAGAACTCCTCAAATTGTAATCTTTAAGTATATGCGCTTAATTGTATATAGTTATATCTTAATAAAGCTGTCAAAACAAACAAATAACTACCTCCCATCTCCCCCCTAAAAAGCAATAATGGTCCCACGCCAGGTGCCTGGAACATTTTTACTTCTTCTTTCTAAAATATTTCTGGACTCTATTTTTGTCTGAGAGCCCTTTTGCCTACGTGTCATAATATTGTAAAGTGTCTCCAAATTTTTTTGGAAATAGGCCTAATGTAGGAGTTGAATAGGATATATATCCGAGGGGTAAGGGGCTCCTGCAGAACTAAGAGAAAAGGCAGCCCACTGGGGAGGGGGAGGCAAAGCAGCCAGGCAGCCTCCCCGTCAAGCCCTCAGACAGCCCCCAGCCTTCAGTCTGGGGCCCTGGAGCAAAGCCCAGGCTCAGCTCTTTACATTCCCATCAACCCCACACTTCCAGGGACAGAGAATGAATCATTGTGACCTGGGAACAAATCTCTGCCTGTGGCATTTATAAACAATCGGAGGTTTTGGTAATCTTGTTTATCTGTCTTATGTAGCTTGGCCAATAAATACTCTTATACACCAAAGGCACTGGCAAGTGCTAATTAATAATGACTGCTAAAGGACTGTAACAAGAAAATAAAGTCAGTATCATTTTATATACTCTGATCAGGGAGATAATTATTAAATTTCAAACAGGGGAGAACACAGAAAATAGTTCATGTCAACTCAGTTCTCTTGTTCTATTTGCAATTAAATCCATTAAAGAAAAACCTCTTAAAAGTACTCTAAAATTTAAACTATCATATTCTTCACTAATTATTAAGAACTCCATGAGAACATGAAGACACAAAAGCAAAATGACTTGAACTTTAATGATGATTTACATATTGGGCTCATAAATCAACACAAATGGTCAAAGATGTGAGCCATTATAGATCCCTTGAATTATCAACAACGATAAGATTACTGAAGATCTAGTTTCAATCAGAATATATGGGTTTCTGCAATTGAGAAGATGCAACAACCCCCAGTAAGTAATGAATGAATGCATATATGAAACATGTACGACAGTGTGACAGATTTGGACTCAGTTGTGGTTTCCCTATGTATGGCTCTACTGTCCTTCTATTTGAACCTATAATTAGTACTAGAGTTGGTCAGTTTATGTCCAAGAGACTTAAATCTTCGGGCTGTCCATGTGCCAGCTGGGCCTTGAATCTCAACAGAGTGGCAATACCTACTCTCCAGTTCATTGGACTCACCCAGGACAACTAACAAGGAGGTGATGATGGACAACCACCATACAAAGAAAACCGAGAGAGCCTACAACTGCAAGCAAGAAAGTCCTATCCATCAGCCCTATGGGATGGAAGCTGCCTCTCATTTAGAGGTGGAGTGGACATCACCATCCCAGAATCCTCAGGATTGGGGAATGAACTATGGAGTAAAGTAGACTTACTGGTATTCTACTATAGACTCATTGTGATTCTAGCAATGGAAAAAACTATATCATTGATGTGGAGGTAGTGGCCACTGGATGTTCTGAGGGCAGTGAGAGGGAAAAACAGGTGTAATATGGGGGCATTTTCGGGACTTGGGAATTGTCCTGAGTAACACTGCAATGACAGATACAGGCCATTATATATCTTGTCATAACTTACAGAATTGTGTGGGAGAGAGTGTAAACTACAATGTAAACTGCAATCCACGCTTAGTGGCAATGCTCCAAAATGTGTTCATCAATTGCAATGAATGTACCACACTAATGAGGGATGTTGTTAATGTGGGAAAGTGTGGGAGATATGGGGAGCAGGGCATGTGGGAATCCTCTATATTTTTTATGTAACATTTATGTAATCTAAGTATCTTTAAAAAAATAAAAATTTTTAAGAAGCCAGGGTAGTCAAAAATATCGATATATTTTGACACATGATAAATTCCTTTAAAGAGAAGGCTGTTTGTATATTCTTCCAAAGATGATTGGCATCCTCCCTACTGCTGTGTGTGTGTTAGTAGCCAGTTAATCTCTTCCTCAAATTTACCACGTAATCCTGAAATGGTTCCACCTGCAGGTGGTTGGTTTTCAAAGTTCTGCCCCAAACGACCCGGAGAGACAGTAACACTTTCAATTTAACAGTCCTACCTTTAAATCGGCTTACTTAGCGCAGGCGACAAACACAATGACAAGCTTTTTCCTCATCATCCAACAGTGCCTGGGGTAACGGCAAGCAGAGCTGTAATCCCACCATGGTTCTATGATTTACATATCTTTAAAATGACACTTTAAAGTCCAAACAATTTAATAGTTTTCTGAAAGCTCCTGTGTTTTAATAAGTAATTTATGCTTCTAATACAGACTTAGAAACTGCCTCTTTAAAAAAATATATATACATCATAATCAAGTGGGTTTTTTTTTGTTTTTTTAAAGATTTATTTTTTTACTTACTCCCCCCACCCACCCCGTTGTTTCACACTTGCTGTCTGCTCTCTGTGTGTTCTTCTGTGTCTGCTTGTCTTCTCTTTAGGCGGCACTCGGAACTAATCCTGGGACCTACCGGAGTGGGAGAGAGGCTGCTCAATCTCTTGCGCCATCTCAGCTCCCTGGTCTGCTGCATCTCTTATTTTCTTTCTACTGTGTCTCTTTTTGTTGTGTCATCTTGCTGTGCCAGCTCTCCGCGCGGACCAGCTCTCTGCATGAGCCAGCTTGCTTTTCACCAGGAGGCCCCAGGAATTGAACACTGGACCTCCTATATGGTAGATGGGAGTCCAATCACTTGAGCCACATCCACTTCCCAAAACTGCCTCTTTCAACCTCAATGTTTAGGACAAAAAGCCATCTGCTGGGGCCTGGTACTCCTTGGGGTGGAAGTGGGGGCTCCCTGACTCCTAGGACATTTGCCACCCCAAGCAAGTTCCTCGTCTGCAAAATGATCACAAGAAAGTTCATGAGAAATTTTAAGAACCAAATAAAGGTCATTTGAGCCAAAGTATTTGTAAGATGTGAGATGCTATATAAATGTAAAGGTGAAATCAATGGAAAGGATAGGGGAGGAAGTGAGCCCAGCAAAAAGGAAAAGGGGAAATCACCACAAAAATTAGAAGCTGGCATGTGATAAATACATAGGGAAAAAAAAAATCAATGTAAAGTAATATTATCCTCACAGGCTTTGTATTTGTTTGCCAAAGGCTAGCAATGCAACATCCAGAAATGGGTTGGCTTTTATAATGGGAATTTTATTAGGGTAAAACTTAGTTACAAGGCTGTGAAAATGTCCAAATCAAGGCATCATCAGAGATGCTTTCTCATCAGACGTCAGCTGCTGGCAGATCCTGGGGTCCTGCCACATGCTAAGGCAAGATGGCGGGTCTGCCGGTTTCTCTTTCTACCTTCCCCTGGAGCTCAGCTGTGGGAGATCGGGAATCTCTCCCTGGGCCTCATCTCCTTGAGACTCTGGGGGCTTCTCTGTCTTTCTGTAGCTGTAGGCAAAACTGGAGTCCTGTCTTTCATATGGCAGAGTCAAAATGGCAGAGCGCCCTTTCTCTGTGTCTCTCTTTCTCTTTGTGTGTTTCTGCTTTCAGTTCTCAGTTTATATAAGACCCCAGCAAGAGGGCAGAGATCCACCTTGGGTCATGCCTCACTTACATAGTCCAATTAAAAGCCCTAATCACTTGATCTAATCAAGTGATCTAATCAAAAGTCCCTTAATTGAATCTAATGCAATCAAAGGTTCCACAACCACCCACAGGAATGGGTTAGTTCTAGAACATGCTTTTTCTGGGATTCATAAAATTCAAACCATCACATTCCTAATCCAGATAGAAGGGGATAATTTAAGATGAACCACTCAGACACGGGAATCTCTTCTCCAGAAAAATAGCTAGAGGACAGGCTGAAACAGCCCCAAAAAAAGATCTTCTAGGGTTTATGACAGCAGGTGAAGGCTGCACACCACCCAGAGGAAAGAGAGACAAGAGAGGGAAATTGCGACTACAGAACCGTGAGTTGGAACCAGCAGTGGCGGCTGCAGCTGGCACCCTCCCCCACAATCTTTAGAATTCTCGGGCCTCTGGGCCTGTGACTACAGACAAAGGGGGCTCCAGGGATCTACCACTCCAGGAAAGGGGAGA
>JAQZBX010057858.1:0-17864 GCA_029593785.1 Cabassous unicinctus
TTTTTTTTTTTTTAAAGATTTATTTATTTTTATTTTATTTATCCCCCCCTTGCTGCTTGTGCTGCTGTGTCCATTCGCTGCGTGTCTTCTCTGTGTCTGCTTATCTCCCCCTTGCTGTGAGGTCTTGCCGCATCAGCCCACGGTGCCGCGCGAGCGAGCCGGCCTGCCCTCACAAGGAGGCCTCAGGACGCGAACCCGGGCCTCCCATATGGTAAACGGGGGCTCTATCCACTGAGCCACACGCGCTTCCCAAAGACAGCATCTCTTGATGATACTTTGATTTGGATACTTTTGTGACCTTAGAACTGTGAACTTTTTTTTTTTAAGGAGGTACCGGTGATTGAACCCAGGACCTCGTATGTGGGAAGCAGGCACTCAACCACTGAGCTACATCTGTTCTGCAATGAGAGTTGGTTTTTTCATTTGTTTATTTGTTTGTCTGTTTTTAGTAGGTAGTGGGAATCAAACCCAGGACCTCGTACATGGGAAGCAAGCACTCAACTACTTGAGCTATATCTGCTCCCAACTGTAGGCTTTTAACCTAATAAATTCCCATTATAAAAGAAAAAAAAAATTTTTTTTGCAGACTGGTTACTTTGAGTAGCACTTGGTGTGGAAGGTAGAGGACTGGATGTTGGGAGTATTTTGCAGGATTGGCTAGATCATGCAGGAACATGGTGATGAGAGGGCAAGGATGATGGAATTCTACATCTCAGTAACTGGTAAACAGTTCTACCAGTTGCTCAGAACCATAGCTTTAGAATCATTCTTGACTCCTTCATTCACTCATACTTTCCAAGCAATCAATCAGCAAAATCCTCCTTCCCTCAAAACATATCCTCATTCTGACTTCTCACCATCTCCACCTAAACCACCCTGAATCAAGCCATCATCATCTCAATTCTGAAAATTGTTTGAAAACATTTCCGATTATATTCTTCTTCTGCTTAAGCATCCTGTCACACTCAGAGTAAAGGTTAAAGTCCTTCTAGTGGCCCACAGGGCTCTAACACTATTTACTCCCCCTCTTTTATCTCTCCTTACTTCCTTGACCCTATATCCTTCCTGTCTGCTTTGTACTCATTTTACTTCTAGCTGCATTGGCTACCTTACTGTTTTCTTGATCATATTAAGCATATTCCTTTCTCCAGGCATTTAAATAGCTGTTTCCTCTCAGGAATACTCTTCCCCCACATATCTGCAAGGCTCACTTCTTCAGGTCTCTGTTCAAATCTCACCTTATCAGAAGGGCTTTCCCTAACCACCTTGTATAAAATGGTACCCCTCTTTCCCCACTATACTATGTGTTCCTTTATAGTTAGGATAGGCTAAGGTTGTGCTATAATAGCAAACTCCAAAATCCCACGGGACTAGAACAAGATTTGTTTCTGATACTCCACTTCTATTGCGAGTCAGCTGGAGGGTCTGTTGAACATTGTCTTCCACTCCAGAATCTGGCTGATGGGATAGCCACCATCTTGAGCACTGGCAGAGGGGAAGAGCATGAATGATTCACTGGCTCTTAAACTATCTCCCTAGAAGTGTTGTATATCTCTTTTGCTTGGCCAAAGCAAGGTACATTGCCATACCTAACTTCAGGGGTGGGAGGATGGAGGCAGGGGAGCAATCTTACCATGTGTCTGGGAAGAGACCAGGAAGTGCTGGTGGACAACACTGGTGCTCGCTTTACGTTGCTTAATTTTTCTCCATAGCATTTCTTTCCATCTGATAGACTATATATTTACCTTGTTTATTTTCTCTTCTGACTAGAATGTAAGTACCATAAGGGAGGAACTTTCTCTATAATGTACTGCTGTATCCCAGGGCCTAGAATACACATATAGTAGGTACTTTTTAATATTTTTAGAATAATTGCAAAGACCAAAGCAAATCGTTAGTTTATTCATTTGGCGACATGTAAGCCAAGTTGGGAATATGAAGCAGAGATGTTTGAGGTGAGAGAATAAGGTATAAAATAAGTTGGAAAGCAGACTTCCTAGAGAAAAGTAGTCAAAATGCTGGTCAGTGTTGATTACCAGTTTGAGATCTGAGGTCACGATGTTAGTGAACCTTTGCAGCTGTGTCATTTTCTCCAGTAACATTGAGTTCCTCAGCAGCAGGCAAGGAAGAGTCAGGAATGATTGCGCCCATTTCACAAGAGCAGGTGTAAACTATGTTGAGGAAGGAACTAGCCTGGCTGCCCCTCCCAGGTGCATCTATATCACCCCTGGATGTATTGCTGTGAAGAGTGGTTTGGTTCATTTCCTGTTCCATCTTAGCTCCTGTCGGAATAATGAAGGAGCTTGCCTTTAGGGAAGGAAGCTCGCTTTCCTGAGGTGGTGTGATGATTGTTATGGTAGCAGCAGTTTTCCCTATATACATTCTCTATTTCATTTACTTTTTAAATAACACTTTTGTGGTAGGTCTTATTATCCCTGTTCTACAAGTGAGGAAAATTGAAGCTTAAATTGCCTAAGATAGGTTTAGGTTGGTCAAGCTCACAGCCACGGTGCTATCCTGTACTTCTTTTAAGGTAACTAGGGAATGGGATGCTCCCTTATGAGTATGGAGACCTCTGTTAGCTTTTAGATTCCATAGATCCTTGATTGCCTCTCAGTCATGAAAAGAGAGTGTAACCACTTCATTCATGGTTCTAATTTAGATGTTTGTAAAACCTTATCAGAAAGGAAACTGGCTGTTTTTGTATTCTTAAACAAGTGCAATAACCACAAAACCAACTGTAACTGGTAAATTCACCAAGGGAATTTCTTATAAATAAGATTGTTAAAAGAAAGACTTTTCAGGCAATTTACAAAACCTTAACTAGTAGTGTATGAAAACAAGGGTGCAGAATTGGGGTGGGGAGAGCCCTTTAAGCTAAAATGGTTTACTAAGGCTGATGGAGGAAAGTGGAAATTGAGCTTTAATTTGAAGGCTGCATAAGATTTAGACAAGGGAGTGTATGTGCTGGAAGGGAATTGATGTTTGCGGGTGGGATGGGGTTTGTCTTGGGAAAAACTTTTTTTGAAAACATGAAATGAAAAAAATGTGTTCAGGAGTTGGTGAGATGAGCAGTTTGATTGCAGCAAAGGATTAATGGAACAGAGCAAAGGGAGATAATGTTGGAGAGGCAGGTAGGCCTTGAAGGTGGAGGTCTCAGAACCAGGCTAATGAGTTATAATTTTGGTTTGGAGGGAAGCGGGTGTGGCTCAGTGGATAGAGCCCCCGTTTGCCATATGGGAGGCCCGGGTTGACGTCCTGAGGCCTCCTTGTGGGGGCGCGACGGCCTGGGAGGTGTGGTGGGCTGATGCAGTGACCTCGCCGCGGGAGGCGGGTGTGGCGCAGTGGATGGAGCACCCGTTTACCATGTGGGAGGCCCCGGGTTCGCTTCCCGGCGCCTCCTTGTGAGGGCAGGCCGGCTCGCGCGGCGCCGTGGGCTGATGCGGCGGGACCTCACAGCTAGGGGGAGATGAGCGGGCGCGGAGAGGGCACACAGCGGGTGGACACGGCAGCACAAGCAGCAAGGGGGGGGATAAATAAAAATAAATAAATCTTAAAAAAAAAATTAATAATAATTTTGGTTTGGAGGTGATGGGGAAGTGACAAGATTAAATACACACAACACAAGCACACATACGCATGCAGAGGTAGCCTGTGCTTTTGCATAGTAGTGCGGGATTATAAAAATGACCATGAAAGCTGAAACTGTGCAACGTGATATTAGTATTAAAATTAGGATTGTTCTGTGACCTTCAAAAAAAATTTTAGTAGTATTTTGTTAAAACATTAAAAAAAAACAACACTCTTATAAATGTTAAAAATGTTTAGGGAGATGAAAAATTATAAAGCTAATATTTCGTTAGTACTTTATAATTTATTAAAGCATTAGCATCATTGAAAATTAAAGTGTTTTACTTTGTATAAAATTTATCAAAGGTAGTATGAACTGTGCTTGCCTTCTCATCATATAATTTATGATGTGGAGTGAGCATCTATGTCTTGGTGAACATGATGTCATGCTCTTTTCTAAGTTTGGATCAGCTTCCAACATTTTATCCCTTGTACTATCAATTCACAAAATATCTTTGAGGGTTTCTTTCATGTGAAATTTTTTGCCAGTTTCACTTTCTCTGGGATATCTTCATCCTTTTCATTACAACCACTTTCATTTATGTTGATAAGTTCATCTTCACTACTTTTTTCTGCCTGCATATCGAATCTCTTTAAGTCTCAACATTCCCATGGTCCACTGTTTCTTCTTTAGTTCCATTTATATTCGACTCAAATTTTAGTTCCAACCTTTTTACTTTTTATTTCTTTGCTATACTTATCTTTATTGGCTACTTCCCTCATTTGATGATCCATTTTTGTAAAATATATCACTGGGCGACAAGAAGGCAACAAAGGTACATGCTCTGCTGTCTGTATGTGGAGTGAATCACAAATGTGCAGTGACCAATCACCAACAGACTTTGAAATAAATGAAGTGATTGGTCACCCATCAAGATGTGCCTATGTTATCTGAGTAGTGATTTATGGACTGAAAGTTCGCAGTTAAGTTTGTACTTTATACAGTTATTCACATTTGATATACTGTGGTAACTGAAATTTGAACCATGTTGCTGGGAGACTGGTGAGATTTGTGCATATCAGAACCAACCAAAATGAGGACTGCCTATCTATATATTGTTTTATTATACATACATAGGTATTTATGTATGTAAACGATGTAAATGTGTATGTGTAGTTTACTTATTTTTTAAAAAAAGAAAATTGGGCGGATAAACTAGAATCTAATGGATTTGTGTATTTATGAGGTAGGAGAATGTTGTAGGGGGGAATGGTGTAGTGGAGATAGGGAATAGAAATCAAAGTAAACCTTTTTTTCCCCCTTAGTTTTGGTTTTTGAACAATGTAAACATTTTACATATTAAAAAATCAAATTAGGTTTTCATGTTGAATATAAACAGAAACAAACAAATCTCCTTATCATAACCACAAAGAGGTTTCAAGTAGCTTTTGAACATGGAACTCTTTCTGTCCTTAGTGATATATTGTAAGAACAATAACAAACTGCAAGAATAAATCTTAAAGCTTAATAAGAGGCTGGTTTATTGTAATGATAATTCAGATTGAAATATTAAAATTTGTTATGTATATTCTGGGAGAAACAAGTAAACATTTAAGAGAAAAGAGACAAAAATAAAACCAAAGAGTTTAAGAAAAAGCCCTGTATTGGTAAATTTGAATTGGAAATTCATTATGAATAATTTAAAAAATATATTTTCTAGATCTGACTACTGAAAGAACTAGAAGCACTAACACCCAAATAGCATTCCAATATATCTAGTGCCCAGATTTTGTGTTTCTAAATACCATTCCCTAACATAAGGAAACAGGGCTACCTAGAGAAATTCTGGGTCCAGGGCAAGGAGAGTACCAGGTGAGCCAGGGATATCTTGCTGAGCCAGAGAGCAAGGAAGTGCTCAAAGACCAGTGGGTTGTTGGTGGTTGTGGTGGGGAGATGGAGGAGGCAGTGCTGAAAGAACACAGGAACAGGTTAAAGGACAGTTTGAATGTTAAAACAAATGAATGTAACTGATTGTAGCACATTGGATATATAAAATTCCATGAGTATATAGAGAGACCCAAATAAAAAGAGAAAGAAAAAAAAAACTTATTTATATGAAGAATGCCAGTTAATAAATATGGAAGTAATGATAGAATTAGAAAAATCACTTTGTAATCACCAATATAGTTTTTGATTCAGGCAAAGATCATCAAGAGAAGTTAAAACCATGTTTTTCCCTAAGCTTAAAAATTTTCATAATAAGAAGATGGAATAAAATAACAAAAGAGAAAGGAAGGCAGTGTTTTAGCTTTTAGATTAAGCTTAAGTGTCCCATCCTTGTATGGAAATCTCAGCTATCCTTTTGTAATCAAATTTGCTTATACCATTTGGGTTCTAAATACCAGTGTTTTGAAACTATGATCATTACAGGGATATTTATATAAAACAATTATTTCCAAGGAAAGTGTTATTTCAATTGTTGCTATAGATTTAGAATCACTTTATTTTTTTGCACAGCTATTTTTACATACATTAGCTCACTTTATTCTCAAAATAGCTCTTTGAATTTGTTATTCTCAAATAAGGGGACCAGTGCTTGGAGAGATCAGGTAACGTGTCCAAAGACAAGCAACAGCGTCAAAGCGAAGGTTCACACTTAGGTCTTCCAGACTCCCAAGCCCTTTCCATCCTCACAGCCTTTCTTCTAATGAATTAGCTCAGGGAATAGCTTCAGGTGCCTGCTTTCAATGTCTGGGGAAGGAAGGCATGAAAACACAAAAGGTGGAAGACCTGGAAGGACGGTCAGGATCTCACAAGAGTGTACATTTAAATTAAGTGATATACTAGGAGGAAATGTTTCTGGGGAGGGAAAGGCATACATTTCTGTGAGAGGAAAAATGGTTAAGAACTGGAACATAATTTGTTTCTTTCTCTTTTATATTAGAGGGAAGAGAGAGATTTATGATGTTTCTAAAATATCCCAGATATCCTTCATCGTGTATTTATATCATACTCACCTATAAAAGATTAGATTGAGGGGCAAGAGGAGTATAACAGCTTTAGTCCAAGTCATAGAAGCCATACAAGGCTCTCATGTAAAAGTGCCCTGAACCCTGATTGTACTCATGGTGAAAAATCTCAGTGGGCACACTCAGCAATATGAACACTTTCAAGCTTTTTATGTTTTTTTTAAACATAAATGTGTTTATTCACATTTGATACACATCGATTTGATAGAAAAGACATACCTCTGTCTATTTTACACTTTGGTGACCATTTTCTGAAAGGTATCATGTGACATTACTGGCTGTATTCTGGCTTCAGTCCCTTTGACAATGACGTAACAGCCAGTGAGTTCCGCTTGTTTCCCAGCATCCATTGATCATTTACCTCTATAGGTAGATGTGTTAAAAATGTTAATAAGAGCTAAATTTCAGAGTTCCCAGACTTGACTTCATTTTAATTCAAAAGAAATGTATTCTCTTGCTTTTTACCATGTGGCTTTTTAAATCTTGGGAACAGGCATACTGATAGTGGTTTTCTTTTCCCTCCAGACAAGGCACCTCTGTCCAAGAGTCTTTTACTGATTCCCAGTGCCCTTTCCCTTTTACTGACCCTCCTCCTACCACACTGTCAGAAGTTCTTCGAATATGACCTCCAAGCAGTCAAGAGTGACTTCCAGGTGAGCTCTGCTTCATCACCCTCTTGGGAGGAAAAAGGACAAAATTTTTTTTCCTTGATTTGCCTTTTCCTTCTGCTATTATTAGTCACTCAAAGTCCCTAAATTGGTAAGAAATAATATTTAATTGTTAATATTCCATTAACAAATAAATTTTCTATTTCTGTCTATTGATATTTCAGTAAAGCATATTATAATGAAGTAATTGCAGGATTTCCTTTTACTGAACACATCTTTTCAGCTTTGCTTTTTACTCATGGAAATGCAATTTATAAATTGAGAGGAAATTAAAAAATGTTAAATGTGTGTTTTTAGGATCAATATGCATACTTAACATTTTCAAAAACAAGTCTTGGTTTGAATATTTGATATAAGCTCTTTTCAGTGCTAACGGATTTTAAATTAGTGATTTTGTTAACAGTGGTGGTTAAACCAAGTAGGAACTTCTTGAGTTTTTTATTCTGGGAAGAGCAGAACCATGGCTTTCAAGATTTTAATCTGTTCTCATTGAAAATGCTGCCGCTAGGGTTCTTATCTGTGAGTTGGAATATTAGGGCAAATTATGGTGTATAACCCGTCACCCTTTCTTTGCTAAATACTTGACTACCCATTTTAAACATGGTAATTTTTTCTAACTTTGACACCTTTTCTTTATAGTGATATAATTAAAACATTGCTCAAATTGGCTTTACTAAGTCCCTGTGAAGTTCTTTCAGCTATTTATCCATATTACTGCTTTCTGAAAAAATGTATTATAGCTTCTGTATTATTTTAGATATTATATTGCAGTGGCTCTCAGCCCTGTCTACCCACGAGAATCACCCTGGAAAACTTTATAAAAAAAAAAAAAAAATTGATGCCAGGTCCTCACTCTAGACCAGTTGAATCAGAGAGTCTGCTGGTGGGGCCTGGACTTTGCTGTACTTTTTACAAAGCTCCCCAGGGGCATTCTAGTGTATGGCTAGCTTTGCGAACCCTTGCTATAAGGGAATGTAAGGGCCACTGGTACCTTCCTGATTTCTGAGGTATTTTCGTTCATCTGAATGTTAGCATGTGACCCCTTCTTACTGCCCCACTCTGTGGACATATATGCTTTAAAGGCAGTTTGCTGGTCAAAGAGGGTGACCTTCCTAAATGGAGGAAGACATCTCTTTTGTCCAGGACTGTGAATAGCCACACTCTCAAGCTAGAACCTTCTAAGAGGCTTTCAGCGTGTGCTACTTATAAGAGCTGCTGCGAGAGATAACAGAAATCTAAATTCTGCCTTGGGAAACCTAAACATACACACACACCTGGTAAGAGCATGATACTGTAGGGCACAGGTGTGCAAGTGTATCCTCCTTGGGGGATGATAACTGAAATGGAGACCAGAATAGGGTGGGGTAGCCCTGGAGAACCTGGGGGGTGTGAATTTTCAATTTGGCCTAAAAGAAGGGATGTCTATTAACTAGCAGCAGTAAAGAGTAAAGAGAGAGAAGGGCATTTTACTTTGGGAAGCAAAATGAACTTTAGAGTCTTAGAAGTACTGTATAGGAACCATGGTTTGAGAATAATGAAACTTAGATAGGATGGGTGAAGAGGACAGTTAAGGAAGGGCTTTATTTTGTAGGTTTCTGAATCACCAAGATTTTGGCAATTAAGGCAGAGATATAATCTTTAGTTTTCTTTAGGATGATATGCAGAATCAGTGCTTTGCTGAGTGCAAGCCAGTGAACAATTTCTATAGGGAGTAATCACCTTCATAACAATATGCAGTGGTTTTATTTTTATACCAGGTTTCAAGTTTTTGTGGCCTGAGCATAGTCACAAAAGATAAGTTAATTAAAACTGTAAGTACCAGTTTTATTTGTCATTAACTGAAAAAAAAAAACAAAAAACCTAACAATGGGATTCTGTAAACCAATTTGTTATATTTTAGTAATCAAAGTTTTCATTTCCTTAATCCCCCAGATGTTCTGAGTGACTCTCAGGGCTGAGTTTCGATTAGAGTACTTTCTTTAGACTGCTTCATTATTCCTGAATCTAGTCTTCTGCAAAGATGACAGCTTTCATCATCTCACATTTGTAAAGTACTGGATAGTTTAAAAAGCACTCTTATATGTCATGCTTATTGTAGTATATGCAGGTCTAAAGTTTCAGTTTTTTTAGAATCACAGAATTTCTGAGGGAGGAAAGAGATTACTCTTTAGTTTGGAGATGGCAGCTGCATGATACGTTTGTGCCCTTGACAGTCATTGCTAACTAATCATGGTTCTATTTCTCATTGGCCCCAACAATGAGCTTAACACAGTTTTGCAAATAACCACTCCCAATTCAGCCATGTCAGAAGGGGACATGAAATCTAGTGGCCATCTCTGAACTAGTCCAGTGCCCTCATATTTTGAAGTACACTGATGATAAAGACACTGACTGGTATCTTGCTTGGAGTAGAGAGACAGATGTGAATTGTCTTGACAGTTGGTATAATCACTTTACTCATTTATATTGTTGTTATTTCTGTTGGCAAGAGCATAGCTTATATGACCTTAGACAAATAAAATACTTTCTCTGTGCCTCTTTTTTCTTAAGATAGGGTTAATATTTTTTTTCATTAAACTTTATTTTGAAATTATTTCAAACACATAGGATAGTTGCAAATACAATACAAAACCCATACAGAGAACTCCGACATACCACTCCCACCCCACCCACCCCAGATAGCCAGATCCACCAATTTCAACATTTTGCCATACCATTCAATCTATCTGCCCATCTGTCAGTTCATCTCTATCTATCGTTATTATTTGTTAGACCTATATTTCATAAAGTAATTGTGAAGGGAAAATAAGATAAGTATTTGCAAATATTATTGGGATTATTTTAAGAAATTTGTATAATATTTAAGAAGACTCAAAAAAAGGTCTTTCAGTAGCTCTTTGTTTTTTGTATACATCCTTATATGTTTTTCACCCAACCAGAAGTTAAATAAACTAAAAGTTAAATATTTAAAAATGTTCAAACTTAGCAATATTTAGCAACAGTTGCCATAAAGTACCCTGTACACAGTTGCTCTGAAGTAGATTGATCACTAAAACTTAAGCACAAAAATGTCTATTTTTAGGTTTGTACCTAAATTGTTTTTCAGTTATTCAGTAGCATAAAAATGAACATCTCTTAGACTTTTATTCCCCCTCATGTATATAATTTTTCAAATCTTAGAATAAACACATTCCTAATTTTTTTTTTTATAGGAAGATTTATGTTGTCTTTGTGAAAATACATTTTCGTATTATAATATGCAAAACATTTTAAAAGTAGCTATTGTGCTATTGTAGGGAATTTTTAGTATGGGATAGTTGAGTTAATTTCTTAAGAAAACACATATGTGGTTTTCCCTTTGCATGTACATTAATATTTTGCTTAAAATTAGAGTATAAAAAACAAACAGTATAAGGTAAGCATAATAAATTTGTTAAGAAAGAAACCTGAATAATTATTACTTTTATTTATTTTTCTTTTTTTAATCCCCATCCAGATTTGGAGGTTGATGTGTGGAAGAATAATTTGCCTTGACTTGAAAGATACTTTCTGCAGTAGTCTTCTTATTTATAATTTTAGGATATTTGAAAGAAGATATGGCAGCAGAAAATTTGCAGTAAGTTTTTATGTATTTTGCCTTTGCTACTTAAATTGTAGGAAAAAAAGTTATGGTTTGTCTTTTTTCTCATTCTTAAATATGTTTATTTTGTTAAACTTGGTGTTATTATTCATGGTTATCTGATCCTCTATCTGATTTGGAGCATGGATGTTAATTGAAGAAAAATTTTAAATTTAAACTATTAATATAGTATAATAATAATATAATAGATATTATTGGGTGTGAGTGGGGTATAAAATTTTTAACTAGGACTTTGCTTTTAATAAATAAATTTCTAATCCCTTAGTTTGCTTAATGGTTTGTGTGTTACTTGTTAAAAATAAATGGTGCTATAAATTTCATTTCTTCAACATAGATGTTGTGGAGCTTAGTGCATTTGAACAATACAGTTTTCCTCCTACATTTTGAAAAGTGTTCTAATAAAAACAAAACAACTTTTAAAAAATGTGTACCTGAAAAAATAGGTATAGTATGTATACCTGAGCTGGTTCTAACTAATAAATTAGTTTATTTTTAGGAGTCTTACCTCTATTATATTCTTCCTGTTTTATTTTTTAGTCATTTTTGCTGGGTTCCTGGGTTTTGTCAGCCTTGTTTGACCTTATCCTCGTTGAAGCTATGCAGTATTCATTTGGTATCACTGCAGCCAGTAATTTGCCTTCTGGATTGTAAGTAGCTCTTAAAGATTGACTTAATTTGGAAATATTTAAATCTCACTTAAACCACTATTACCCATCAATAAAAGAATATTTTACAGTTTTAGATGTAATAAAATTGAATTTTTATGTAAAAATATCCATCTATGCTTACATTTTCATTATGTTCTTGAAACAAAATTAATTTTACATCAGCTCTTCTTTTCCTGGCTTTGAAACCCCATATTTTAGAGAATTTTTAATGGATTTCCTATGCTGGCCCTGAAGATAGAATTAATTTTATGTTTTTAGGGTGACCATCTGTCTTTGTAATTTTGTGGACTAATTAAATGCAAAAATACAAAATATCATTGGATTAGATTAGGAAATATAGTAAATTTGTCTGAAGTTAAGCTTCTGAAGAATGATCTTCTTTTTAAAAAATTGATATTGCTTCTATACTGCCATCAAAGATAAAACAAAGTCACTATATAGGTACAAGTTTGTAGCCAACTGCAATGTCCAAACTCATCCAGACTGCATATGTTTTCTTACTGTGTTGATCTTCTTTTAAAAGAATACAATGCATTAGTGTATAAAATAACTAGTATCTAGGAGCAGAGTTGTTAGCACATATAAATTACCTTAAATCATTTCTGAATTTAGTATTTAAGACTATATTTGGGAGATGAGATAGAATGAAATATAGGCACTGGGTATTTACAATTCTCTGTGCACTAACTTCAGCCTTATTTTCATTTTAAAGATAGTTTTTGAGAATGATTGGGCTATTGTATGCATCTTGATTTAATTCACATTGAATCCTTATTTTAAAAATAAGGCATGAGTGTTGACCCTGGGTGCTTTTCATGATGTATGATTCTGAATAATAATTGAATGGAGACTGATAAAGCTTGTGTCATAATTATCATGCAATTTTTGTTGAGTTCCACAAGTTGTAATTGTAATCAGACTGAGAAATTTAAGTTGATTATTCTGCTATTGTGGGAAATAGTTCAGTCTTATTGAATGAGTCTCTGTTGATTCAGAAAAGAAGTAGTGTTAGTTTTTCTTAAACATTTCTCATCCAGGCCAGTTCTTTTTAGTTCTGTGTAAGATCTGCTGAGTTATGGAAGGGTATATACATGTCGTGTGTTAGTGTTTGAACAAATTTTGGAGATAAATAGTAATATTTCTTTTCATTTCTCTTCATTCTTGAGGTGCTGGGGATTGAACCCGGGACCTTGAATGTGGGAAGCTGGTGCTCAACTACTGAGCCACACTGGCTCCCCCATTCTTCATTCTTACTAACATTGTCTCTTTGTCTGAAGACTTTTTTTTTTACTTTCTTTAGAGTTGAATGACAGTAGAATCTCAATATTCATTTATTTCTTTTTGGAACCCTGTTAACTGGTGCATAAAAAGAGGGTTGATTCAATTTTTAAACTTAATGGGAATTTTTTTTTTTTTTTTTTAACTCTTTTTTTTTTTTTTAGGAGGTACCAGGGATTGAACCCAGGACCTCATACATGGGAAGCAGGCACCCAACCACTGAGCTACATCCGTTCACCAATGAGAGTTCTTTTGTTTGTTTGTTTGTTTGTTTTTAGGAGGTACCAGGGATCAAACCTGGGACCTCGAACATGGGAAACAGGTACTCAACCACTGAGCTACATCTGCTCCCCTTTTTCCTTATTTTTAAGGGAGAAAAGCGTTTATCTATTTAAACCTCAGTTTGTAGTAGAAGTTGCAAACTTGAATAAATTCAAAAGTTATAGTATCCCCTTTGAAAGACAATATGAATGTTAATTCAGCCACCACCTTAATGAGTATAATTCTCTCCCTTTTCAAATAACTAAGCATTACAGTATGACTTTCTGGACTCTTGAAGCTTTCTCAAAAATAGACTTCTTAGAGCATACTTTTTTACTTCAATATATAAACTTCGAATTTTGAGACTGTATCTTTTATTAATGGTAGCAGAGCTTCCAAAACTCAGAGAAAGGAGGAAATTACTCTGTTTTTACATGAAAGTGCCTTGTAACTTGCATTGTTCTTTTTATAATATCTTGCTATCTTTTCCTTGCCATCAATGCCAAATTTATCTCTCTCTACTATGCTTCACTTCCTAAATGTCTTTTTAACTTACCACTATTGAAACTTCTGTAGTAACCAACTTATTTCTGAAGTTAGTGGCTTATTTTCAGTCATTCTGTTCATACAGCAGCACATTAAATGCCTTTAATCTCCCATTATTTCATGAAACAACCCGCTTCCTTAAGTTCCATCACACTACTCTCTCCTGGTCCTTTTCAGTCTTACTATCTGTAGCTCTTTTCTCAAGCTTACTCCAAGTAGTTTCTTTGGGCTATCTTGTCCACACCATGACTTTTGTTTGTAGTATATCAAATCTATACTACTTTTCTGATCTTTCTAGAATCATATTTCCTAATAATCTCTGGAAGCAAAGAAAATTCATGTTCAAAAACTTCCATTTTTTTCTGATCTTCTTTGTCTACTCTGTCCCCTTTCTCCTTCTGTGCTCCTTACTTTAATTAATGGCCTTTCTATCTACTCAGTCATCCAAGCTGGAAGTCTTTTCCTTTTCTCATCACTGGAGTAGGACACTGTGTCTTATCAAGTCCAAGTTCTATATAACTAATTTTTTCAGCCCATCCTCTCTGCTGCTACTGTTATTATCCTCGTCCAAACTAGTTTAATATTTTCTTGCCTAGATTTTTACAGTAATTCTCTATTTAGTCTCTCTGTCAATTTCAAAGCATGCCATACAATGCTGTCAGAAGTTACCTTTCTGAAATACAGGTCCAGCCTGTATTTTAGAAAGGGAAAAATACAGGGTTTTTTTCCTTTTAAAAACCCTTGAGTCTTTCACAATAAAGGCCACACTCCTCTGAGAGGCCATCTAGGCAGTCTGGAATAGTGGGAATGGCATAGGCTTTGCCATCAAACAGACCAGATTTGAGAGTCCAGCTTTGTCACTTAATAGTTGTCTATAATCTATCGTGAGCATGTTATGTCTCTCGAGTTCCGTTTCCTGAGCTCAGTTTATAGATGAGTTTCCTATGTAAATTGGGGGTACTTTATACTTCATGGTACAGTAGAGAGGATTAAATAAGCTCATTTATGCAAAGAATGTAGCAGTAGTACCCCCAAGTACATTGGTTTTCTCATTTCCCTTCAAAGCCCTCATTACCTGACCTCAATCAAGTCTTGCAAACCACTCCCAAGTGAGTCACTCACCTTTCTTACCATGCTGTGTATCTGTACTCTCATGCCTCCTTGGTTTTCTTTTTGCTCCCTGGTGCCCTTGGCAAGATTAATTGCTCTTTTTTGTGTATTCCAATACATTTATGACCATCCCTATTAGCATTTATTACATTGTGTTGTCATTATCTGTGATTTCTGTGCCACATTACTAAGTGTGGGATAGCCAAGTTTTACTTTATGTACCTGTTACCTTACACTCAGTAATATTTAAGGGATAACAGTGATTACAGCAAAGCTCCAGACTGTAAGTCCTTAAACCATAGGCCCATTCATCTCTTTTTCTAGTGCTTTGTATAGAAATTGTATCTGACAAATAATAGATGTTCGTGACTTTTATTTGAAATTCAGAAAATATGACCATTATATTTTTAAAGAAAAGCACGCTCCATTATTAAAAGTGATATATATTGGGTAATTCTAGCTTCTAGTAACCCTTGCTTGTCATACATTTGTCTTTATTCCCATTATTATTATTATTATTTTAAAGATTTATTTTATCCCCCCCATCGTTGTTTGCAGTCACTGTCTATCCTCTGTGTTCAATTGTTGTGTGCTTCCTGTGTCTGCTTGTCTTGTCTTTAGGAGGCACTGGGAACCGAACCCAGGACCTCACATGTGGAAGAGAGGTGCTCAATCACCTGAGCCACTTCAACTCCCTGGTTTGTTGTGTCTCTCATTGTCTTTCCTCTTTGTGTCTCTTTTGTTGTGTCATCTTGTTGTGTCAGCTCACCGCGCCTGCCCCCCACATCAGCTCGCCTTCTCCAGGAGGCACCGGGAACTGAACCCGGGATCTCCCATGTGGTAGGCGGGAGTTCAGTCACTTGAGCCACATCCACTTCCCTTCCCATTACTTTTTAATTGTTAGTATTTATGTGTAGATGTTATGTTTTCCAAAACCAAACCCCTCAAGAACACGGCGGAATTTTGAGTTTTTACCTGTCATGTTTAAATGTATATGATTACAATGGTGAATAAAATTATTTTTAAATTAAATGTTTTGGTTATCTACAGTTTACTTGTGAGAACCATGCTATATGATTTCACTGTGACTTTGTGCCCTCAGAGTAAACTCTTATCAAAAACCATTGCCGAGGGGGACGGATGTGGCTCATATGGTTGGGCGTCTGTCTCCCATATGGAGGGATTTGGGTTTGATCCCCGGGACCTCCCGGTAAAACTAAAGAAAAATATAGAAGGTGCGCGGGCCGCCAGGCCCTGTTTGTGGCTGCGCTGTTAGGCCCCGCAAGCAGGTGAGCCCCCCAGGCCCCATGCGTAGGTGCACCATCAGGCCCCATGAGCAGGTGCACCGTCAGGCTTCGTGCACGGGTGTGCCGTCAGGCCCTGTGCGTGGTACGCCGTCAGGTCCTGCGAGCGGGTGCACCATCAGGCCCCACCGAGCCACGCAGCAAGATGATGACGTAACAGGAGAGTGACACAAGGGAGAGCCAAGATAAGACGCACCGGAAAACCAGGAACCGAGGTGGCGCAGGCTGTAGGACACCTCTCTCCCACATCGGAGGTTCCTAGGTTTGAATCCCGGTGAAGACAGGAGGAGAAGGATGAGAAGAGAGGGCAGGAAACAGACACAGAGAATTGCCTAGTGAATGGACACAAAAATAGCAAAAATGGGGGAGGGGAGGATAAAAATGGATAAAAGTAAATAAATAAATCTTAAAAAAAAAAAGCCATTGCAGAGAATTTACCATTTAACAAATTACGTGACAGTAGACTAATCTGTAAAGTTGAGAGTAGGCTGGACTATGCATAGATGTGCCATAAGCCTACATATCAAGTAAAGGAGTTATTTCATTTGTTTTAGAGCTGTTAATTTAAAGATAATTATTAAAGTATCCTGTTCACTCAACTATTCAAAAAGAGTATTTTTCTCTTTGTGGAGAAATTGCTTCTTAGTAGCACCTTGACTCCTATGTTTAGTTATAAGAATGTTTACATTTTGTAAGCCTGCTTGCTTTTTATTTTTGAAGAATTGGTGATTGACATGAAAGGACAACTGAATTTTGTTTTCTAGTCCTGGTTCTATAGCTGAGCAAATCAAATAAGTTCTTTGGACTTTAGTTCCTTTATATTTAAAACAGAAACATTGACTAGAAGATCATCTTTAAGCAATCTTCTAGTGCTAAAATTCTATTTTATGATTAGACCCCTTTGTGTTACACTTCTTTTTTTTTGTAAAGGAATATGAATTTTATTGTGTTTATCCAGACTGACACACACACATGTTAATTATAGAAATCCATTTAAAGCCAATGCATATATTTGATTTTAAGTCCTATTAGGAGTTGATCACGTTAAGAGTGATAAAGGTGGTTTAGCAGAGAGGAAGTTATGGTTGAATCATTTTTGCATTTCTGTAGTATTTAGAATAATAGGGACTTTACAGATCACAGTTCAATTGCTTTTCTTTTTAAATGGAGAGATTACTTGTTTTTTTAATTTAGGGGAAATTAAGGAGCAGGGGTAGGATTAAAATCCAACATTATTGACCAGTGCTCTTTACACTGTGCCTTTTGGCCTGGAAAAATCAATCTCTTTTGTATTGTGATGTTTAATCACATAAAAAGAGTGAACCATTTATGTTGGAGAAAGGTATATCACCATGTAGCAGAAACTTCATGTCATGGGAATGAACTTGGCAGAAATAGAATTGCAGGTCAGGTTTCCACCATTTGTTTTAAGTAGAGTCAGGTGCATAGTAAAATCTCAGTATGTTTTAAGTAGAGTCAGGTGCATAGTAAAATCTCAGTATGTGTTGTTGAGTGCTTATAGTCTATTTCCAAAAGAAAATTAAAAGTAAGGGAGGGTCAGTGGGGTTGGTCTTTAATTTTGCTCTGTAGCAAGTAATGGTTTTGAGTAGCACATGGTTGCTTGTGTAAGAATACTAGAAGTTTGGGTTTAGAATAAAATATTGAATTTAGAACTAATCCTAAGGGCCATTTAGACCTAAGGGAGCTGCATCTAGATGGATAATAATTTAATCAAATTCTTTTGAACAGTAGCTGGATTTTTTTCCCTACCTTTTTTTTTTTTTTTTAA
>JAQZBX010057859.1:0-17865 GCA_029593785.1 Cabassous unicinctus
AAAAGAGATATTCATTGCTATCATCTTAAGTATAGATTCTTATGTAACAAAAAAAGAAAGCTTTTTTTTAAACCATCTTCAAGGAGTCATCTTCATTCTAAGAGTATATTTGGATTCTCAGGATCTATACAGGTTTACTCCATAGCAACCCACTTAATTTCTCTGCCTCACCACACAGTTCTACAACTTAGAACTCTAATGGGCATTACTATATTCAGAATTTAATCCTTTCATTTCTTGGAGACACTGACTCATTTCCTTAGTGTAAGTCTTTATTCCACAAACATTCAGTAAAACTGGATTTTAAAAATAAACACAGGAAAAAGTAGAGATTACGGACATAAAGATTAGTCCTTAAAATGAACTGATTTCTTAGTCTGACTCAATGTGAAAACTCCAAATAAGTTTGACCTCAGAATTCCTTTGTGAGCACACTAGGATGTTTAGTATTAGTCATTATAAGATGTATAAGAAGACATGCTAAGCACACTGAACATGTTTAAATATTTATGAAGGTGCTCTCACGAATTCTTTTTAAGCAGAGGGAGTACATACACTAAAAAATGAAACAAATATTTTGGTGCAAAATTAATTATGTTCTTTTACTTGGGGATGCTGTTTGGATCTACATGCTAAGACTGAGATGAAAATAATGTGTAATCAGTGTTTTAATTTTCATTTAAAGGGTATTCATTAACCTCAAATCAGAAGAATAAAAACATTATTTTATTTTAGCTGTTCCTATCATACGATATTAAGATCAGTAAAAAGTTCATTTAGCTAGTCTGTCAGAACTGGAAAATGGATAATATATTAGCCACAGTATTACTATAAACATACTCTTAACAGAGGAGTTTTGCGTTTACACAGTAGATAAAGAATGAAGCTGTGGGAGTAATATTTCAGATTTTCTGCCCAACTGAGATATCGCAATAGCTGTAGAGCAAATGCATCCAATAGAACTTTCCACAATTATGGAAATATTCTAAATCTGCATCGTCCAAATAGTAAACTCTAGCTGCATGTGGCTCTTAAGCACTTGAAATGTGCTAGAGCAGCTAAGAAATTGAGTTTTAAATTTTTATTTAATTTTAATATCTTGGGTAAAAACAGAAGAGAAAGCCTGTAATGAAAGTGGGAAGCCCTCCATTTTCAGTGATCCAACTTTTTTTTTTATTCTTATTTCATAGAATGAAATTGTCTTTCTTGTTAATAATAGTGAACTGTAGTGCAAGTAATTTATCTGCCATGTATTTGCAGAATTCCCTCAAAATAGATGTCTCATGGATAAGAAGTATTGTGTCTCCCAGAGAAAGTAAGTGAAAAATACTTTACCTGCTATAACTGTAAATCAAATCAATTTATAGTCACACATTATCTTTTCTTCATTTTCAAGCTCCACGACAATGCAAAGATTACAGATATACTAAGTTCTTCCAAGAAAAGATAAAATCTAGGGAACTGGGAGGAGCTGTCTCCCTGGCGGTGATTCCAGCTTGCTTTCCACTGTGCTTTTGAAGGAGAGCCCCATGGTAGATTTAAAGGTAACATAATTTCCCCATTGGCAAACAAAATTGAATGGCCTTTTGTTAAATTAATATAATCTGTGTATTAGTTGGGGTTCCTCCTCCCCCAAGATTTCTGTAACTTCATGCATCATTGGAGCTGCATGAGTGATGTTAAAACAAAAATCCACAACTCTCCTGGTCAGGGCTCTGAAAAGACATTTTCTTATTGTTAAGGCACATCTTGATGGGGGAACTTGGTAGGTTTCATAGTTTGCTTATAAGAGGGATAAAATTATGTGAAAATTAACCTGGTGAAAGTTGGATTTCCTTCCTTCTGTTTTTCCAGTTTCAAATGAGGATGCATATTATAATCTAATAGCCTCTGAAAGGCTGAAAATTACTCACTAACAGGTCTTATGTGCAGAGCACAATCGGTATGGTATCCACGTTGGTGGGAGGAAAAGGAACAGAGAACATTCACTTTATGCTTCATATACCTTGGCATTTCTCAGTTTGTTTTTCAGGGGTTAGTATTTCCTCTTTGTTTTGTCAGCTACACATACTAGTTTCATAATTCTAGAAACATTAAAGATATGTAGATGGTGTCAATTACAGTTCACAAATTCACAGTTGACAAGCAGTATAGCAGCCTGAATGTTTTCCATTCCATAACTCAGAACAGTTTATATTTTGATTCCCCACTATATCTGGGGACATAAACCAAAATCTCAGTCACTCAGAGCCATCACCCATCCTTTTCCAGGGTTAATGCATAGCATCGAGGCCTGGGAATGGAGTGCCAGGTGGCCTTTGATGTCAATTATCCACTGAGGCATGTTCTGTAGTCTCCATTGTCCTGTCTGGTTCTCATTCATCATTGCACTCAGGTGCTGTATTAGTCAGTGTTCCCCAGAGAAACAGAACTGGTTTATTATAGGAATTGGCTCACAAGACCATGGAAATTGGCAAGTCCAAATTCCATAGGGCAGACCACAAGTTGGAAAGCCAATGAATGTGACATTGAATTCCCCAGGAGAACCCTGGCTTAAGTAGAGAGAGAAATTCTCACTGCTGAGCTCCTCAGTTCTCATTTTAAGGTCTTCCTTTTAGTTTTCTAGGCTGCTCAAGCAAATACCATGCAAATGGATGGCTTAAACAGTGGAAATTTAATGCTCTTGGATTTTAAGGTCAGAAAAAAGTTCAAACCCAGTCATCATCAAGATAATACTTTCTCCCCGAAGACTGTGGTGTTCTGGAGCTGCAATTCTTGGTCCTTGGCTCCTCTGCCACATGGCAATGCATATGGTGGCCTCTCCTGGCCTCTCAGTTCTCTTCTGGGTTCCAATGAATTTGAACTTCTTGCTTCCCATGGCTTTGTCTCTCTGTCTAAATTTGATTCTACTTATAAAGGACCCCGGTAATAAGATGAAGACCCATCCTGGGCCACATTTTAACTGAAGTCACCTCATCAAAAGTCCTACTTAAAATTCGTTCACAGCCACAGAAATGGATTAAGTTTAAGAACATGTTTTTCCAAATCATCACAGCCTCCAACGGATTAGATGAGGAGACTCCTGTCATTGCTGAAGGCAATCACTTTTGTTTATTGTAGATGTAATCAGCCATAGATGTAATCAACCGACTAACAATTTAAATCCCTCTATGAGATACCCTTGGTAAAAATCAGGCCAATGTTTGACCAAACATCTGGACACCATAACCCAGCCAAGGTGACGTAATCACATAGGTGCTAAAGTGGCCTGTCCACATATGGGGTCCTTTACCATGTGCCTGTCATGTTGACCAGCCTGGCTCTCGGGCATCTTGTGAGACTCTCTATAGTCCTATCTGCCTCTTAAACTAGGACTACTCGACAGCTTGCCCCTCTCTGTGGTCTTGCCACCTCCTAGAGCTCTAAGGGTTGCCCTTGACCCCCAAATCCTACAAATGCATCTGAGGTTTTTCCAAATCCCTGTGGATATAACTATATCTGGACTCCAGGACTCCTCTCCTCAGGACACACTAGATTTTTTTCTCCCAACACTTCTCGTCTTTCTCTCCTCCCACTCTCCTGTCCAGAGAAATGTTTTCTGGTTTGGGAAGAAAATCCCGCATTCTTCAAATCTTTATACATTGTAACTATACAAATCATCTCTGTTCAGCTTATGGCTTAGACTTGTGTAAACTAAAGCCAAAAAAGTTTTCTGCTCTGACACACCCATGAGAACATGGCCATGAAATGTTCTAGCTCTTTGAATTTGGGTTTGAGGTGGTACTGGATGGGAGAAGGTGGAGATGGAAAGAATCTTCTCAACTACTAGGATACAGAAAAAAAAAAAAAAAACAATTGGCTATTATAATTTTAAAATATTTTACTACAGATATTTCCATTTTGGGAATTAAAAAATGACGATTAATGTTCTGCTTAGACATCTAGAACTGATGAGGCCAAACAAATGGTTGCAGTGGTGATATTTTCCCCAAAAGACTTCCATCTTAGACCCAGAGCATCTTCCAAGGTACCCATTTTCTTGGATTATGAAATAATAAAACAAGGTCTTACATGTGAACAAACTTCTACGGTAATAATTTTCTCATTAGATCCATGGCAAGGAGGCTGTAGAAGATCCTACACTATCTGGAAGGTGAACTACATGAAACCTACATGTCTTCCAAGGCTAACTCTTGGAAGACTTGGTCCTGTTTTCTATACTACCAAGGGACACTAATAAAAATCTTTGATGTTCTCAAAACATTGATCCATTCTAAATTTGATTTTTTAACATGTACTAGTTATGTTTTCTTTTAAGGAAAATCCTGGGAGAACAGGTAGCACACAGAGAGCCTCTCATCCATATACCCCTTCTCTTCCCAGCCCTCCCTGTGGCCTTCACCGTTCAGTGGGTAGCACTCTCTTGGGGAAAAAAAATCTTCCATCTTGTTCCATGAGCCTCCTTCCCTCAAAATCTCTTCTCCAGAAATTCTTTTATTCATTTAGTCAACAAACATGTATTTATCTCCTCCTTGTCAATGCAGGCTCTAATGATAGTAAATATTGAAAACAATAATGTTTCCCAGGAAGAATTTACAATACAGTTTAGGAAACTTTCTCTATTTCCTCTTTCTTTTCTTTACTGTAATCTTTGAGGCAGTATACTTGGTTCGTCTGTGTAAATATTTTATAAACATCTTTATAATTCTATACCACGAGCACCTCTAACATGGGACCATATTTCCTGCTTATTCTATCTCTCCAATATAGTGTTGATATCAATAAATGATATTCACTAACTGTGGTGGCTTGGAGCTAGATACCCCAGAAAATCATGTTCTTAAGCTTAATCCATTTTTGGGAATGTGAACCCACTGTAAGTAATACCTTTTGATGAAGTTACTTCAGTTAAGGTGTGGCCCACCTCAATCAGGATGGGTCTTAATCCTATTACTGGAGTCCTTTATAAGCAGTATGAAATTCACAGACATGGAGGGAAAAAAATCATAAGAAGAGGCTAGAAGTGAATGGAACCCAGAGAAGCCAGCAGAAGCCACCACGTGCTTTGCCACATGACAGAAAAGTCAAAGACCACCAGCCCCGAAACAGCACAGTATTCTGGGAGGAAATATTGCATTGATGATATCTGAATTTTGGACTTCTCCTAGCCAATAAATTTCACTTATTTAAGCCAACTAATTGCATGTTATTTGTTTTAGCAGCCAGGAAACTAAAACATAACTAACTGCTTTATCTGTGCTTAAATTGGATGGTAAATGCATACGATGACTAGAAAAATGCAGTTTCAAATCCAACATGAAATAGTTAATGGTTAGTGTTCCTATTTTAAAAAATGAAATAAAAAGGCCATGGTTCAGGAGAAAATAGCAAGCTTATAACTATGCTTATGAATGTTGTCCTTTAAGGTAACTAAATTAGAAAATGTTTTTAAGCAAAAGTTTCCAATGTTGTTATTCCATATGATTTTACTGAGTGTTTTCACTACTCCATGATTGCCTGAGAAACAAGTTTAAATACCAGATTTTTTCATAAACATAATGCAAATAATTTCCCAAGAACGTTGGTTGGCACACATTAATTGCAAATGGTATATTTACTTATCTATGGTATTTTCATATTATTAATTCAAATATTAAAAAATTGCACATCTTAACACATGTGTAAAAACCTCCGTATTTGTTTCTATTTCTTTTTTTAACCAATTAGTTCATCAAGATTATTTTTACAACACATATTTTATTATACAGCAAAATCTGACTTTAAAAAAAAGGCATGCTTCATCTAGAAACTCTCAACTCATTCTTATACTATGAGAGATGAGAGTAGTAGACAAAGATTACATACATAAAAGGGCAAGAACTTTTATTAACATTTTTATTTCTAGAATCTACCAATATTTCTAAAATACTCCTAACAAACTACTGATCTTTGGAAAACTGCACATATTATAGTTTATTCATTTTGGGAAATTATTCCAGAGTGAAGAGTGGCCTCCAAAATGAAGTTTGTTCTAGGTGCACATAATATTTTCCCCAGAAGTGCCTATAAAGTCTACTAAAATAAGAAAGTGCTCATTATTTTTGATAAACAGTAAAGACTGGAAATTCATATTTCATTTTAGTACCATAAGTGTGGAGTTGAGATACAGTAGCATTCCTTTTCTGCATAGTATAATGGCCTATTCTTTTACAAATTACTATTTACTTTGTGTCTGTAGCTTAACTATTAGTAAATTCTACCTTTCTTCTCTTTCTAGCTAAGTGGGGGAAAAAATTACCTCAAACCCTACCAAGTGTCAAAACTGCCTTAAAATATTGGTATTTAAAGGAGGTATAATACCAATAAGTCTGAAGCGATTAAGACTTTTGAGTGAGGATATACAGGACTGTGTTATGTAGTTTGTGACAGAAATCTTAAATTAGTGCGGCAACATAGATTGCGTAACTTTCCCGCAGACTAGGAAAACAAATGTGTTGTCAAACCCTTAACCTGTGGTGATGGCACTTAGTAAGTATTGGCCTAATAAAGGGGCAAAGAGTATATGAGTTTCTTGAATTCTGATTTTTTTTTTTTTTTCTGGTCAGAACTTTGAAGTTTTTAAAGCTTTGTTCTCTTCCTTTTTGCCCGGCCAATAAAAAGAATTATTATTACTACCACATTTGTGTCTTTTGGATTTTATTTTTGGCTAATGCAAGCAACTTTTACAACATGATCTTGGTTGAAGGAGCAATTAGAATTAAGGAGCCTTATCCAACAATTACGGCACTTATTGCAATTATAATAGTAACTGAGTAAGTTGACAACTTACTGAGTTACCCCAATGCTACATTTTTATTTTGCTTTTAAAGTTATCAAAAGCCTAATGCTGGAGGTTCATAATGACTCTGTGGTAGCCAGATTTGAAGTCTGAAGTCTTGTCTGCCACACTGTTAGCCATCAAAGGAGGCCTGTCCCACCAAGCTCTCTATTTTCACAACAGGATATCTGGTTTCTTTTATGAGGATACAGCTATGTTAATTTGGTTTAGTGGTTTGCTGGAGGTAAGCAGGCTCTTCACCGCACAAACACCGAAATCCCCTTAAAGCAGTTCCTTGTTAATAGCTGCAGTCTGATTGGCAGATTTGCATTGTAAAGTGTGATTTGGTTGGATAAATATGTTTAGTCTAGTAAGCACTTTAGTGATTGAGTGTCTGTTAATGGATAAAGGTGGATTATAGTGAAACCTCTACAGGCTGTCACTGGGCACTTAGAGTTGTGAGATGTCAAGGGGAATGGAAAACAAACTGGCACTACAGAACAGCTGAAGGGCTATAAAATGTTTAAAATATTCGGTGCTAAGGTTGGGCTTTCAAGTTTTGAATATTAATTTCAATAGAGAAAAAAGAAAGGCAAATTAGATGGCAGGGCTTTTGTAATCCAGCGGAGACGAAATAAGGATGCCCTGAACATTCTTGTAAAAGCTGGCATCTTGCATTGGATTTAGAAGTCAGAGAACTGACATATAGGAAGTCCAAAGTAGTTCATTGATATCCAAGAACGAATCCAACTCCTACTGAAATCTCTGAACTCAAATATCCTACAGGCAGAACACAATTAAAAATAATAAGAGTAAGACTTCAGTGTCATTGATAAAGAATGTTGACACTTCTGATCATATGTACATCTGCATACACATGGTATTCTATACTTTCCTCAAAGCAATACACTATTTTAAGAATTAAAGATATTCATTTCTGACCTCCCTCTCATCTCCAAGCACCTGGAAATAAATTCTTTTCCATTTCTTCCTTTTGAAAAGGGTACTGGGATCCTTATGAAATCCACCAGAAAATATCACTTTTTTCTTCTTCCCAGATGAGGTATTTTTATGAGGTGAAAATATCAGTTTACTTCAAGTATCTAAATGGTATTTTAACATCCCAAGCTTTGGGATAGGGAAACTGGAACACCTACTTTACCAAGCTAGTCATGAAATGCTTAGGGCTTCAGGAACTGCTCTATTTGTGTGGATTGGCCTTTCTACTAAAGGTAAACATATTTCAACCATCTTCCTTGATGACCCCTCCAGAGAACGCTTATGATTCACTAATTTTTATAAGCAATGAAATCTTAAGCATTTGTTTTCAGAACACTCTCACTAAAGGCTTTGCAATTCCAATTGTTCATCCATGACTTTTTTAACCACTGGTTTACCTACGTTAAGTGATATCAGATATATGAACCAGGAATAACATTCTAAAAATTGAGTTAAAATGCAGCTGAGACTTCTGTCTTCTGGATATTACTGGCAAATATTATTCCAACACAGGCTAGTGAGATTTTAGCAATTAACTTACATGACTTTGGACAAACCACAGTTTCTGCAAGTCCCATTTTCCAATAGGCATGCTGTTGATGGTGATTAATATGGAAATGCTGATACCAATTCATTATTATTAATGAAATTGGACAGTTAAATATATATGAGTACAAATCTCAGGTTCCGAATCAAGGTTTTCAAGAAACATAATTTTATTTATTGCTATACCACAAAATAGAACTTTCCTATTTGAATCTGTCACACTGGAAGAATGAAAATACACTTACATGTAATCTTAAAATATAATCATTATTTTGGGGGCTTCCCTGCCATAACTTCTGGAATCACGTATAAGCCCCAGGGGCTTCTCAAATGCCATTATGCATGTCATTTGTGGGGCAGGGGGCACAGAGTACCTGGTGCCTGTGCCTCATCTGCCCATGCTGACACCTGCTGTGACAGCTCGCTCTGGTCCACCTTCTTGTTCCGGATGCATGCAGACTGCAGCTCACATTCCAAATAGCACCTCAGATGTTTCCCAGTCATACCTGTGTCTCTCTGGAGCACAGAAGGAACACAAGGCTCTTTTCACTTGGGCATATGGAAATCTGTGTCTGACCCAAACTCCTCTATCTAGGAGCCCTATGCCGTACTGGACAGAGAAATTGTCTTGGCCTGTATAGGCAAAGTACATAAATCCCTGCTCTTGGAGCTCTTAAACCCATATGGGATTTTATCAAAAAACCCCACACAACTGACCTGGGGTAGGCACTTCAAAACTTTACCTTTCATGCTTATATTCACACTTTCTCTACTATCTCTCTAAAGGAATCTTTATTGGGTAAGAAAGGGGTAAAATTGGATCTGACTGATCAAATGTTTTACAAAGGAACAATGCGTCAAAATTATCAGAAAATCACACATCAGTTAGAAAACCAACTTATTATTCAACAATAGACCAAATTGATGATTGTACCAGCTGTGGTTTGTACATGACTAATCAAATGCAGTAAGTTTAGCATACGATATTAGCATCTCACAGTTGACACCACGGGTATCCACAAATTCTCCACACCACATCAGCCTGGACCAGCTAAGTGCTGGCTCATGCTCATTTCCTCAGCTGCTACCAAGAATGCGTATTCTAACAAGTAAACTTGGAATGGTGTGTTTTTTAATAAATTTTTTATTAGAGAAATTCTAGGTTTACAAAAAAAATCATGCAGAATATAGAGTTACCATATACCCCCCTCACAGATGCAGTTTTCCCTGTTATTAACACTTTGCATTAGTGTGGTTCCTTTGTTACAATTAATGGAAGAATATTATTTTAAGTATACTATTAACTATAGCCCCTAGTTTACATTAGGGTACACATTTCTGCTGTACAGTCCTATGTTTTTGTTTTTTAGCTATTATTCTAGTAACATATCTAAAACCTAAAATTTCCCCTTTTAACCACAATCAAATATATAATTCAGTGGTGTTAGTTAAATTCACAATGTTGTGCTACCATCACCACCATCCATTACCAAGACTTTTCCATCACCCCAAACAAAAACTCTATACCAATTAAGCATTAACTCCCCATTTCCTACCCCTAACCCAGACCCTGGTAACCTGTATTCTAGTTTCTGACATCATGAATTCACTTGTTCTAAATATTTCATATCAGTGAGGTCATACAATATTTGTCCTTCTATGTCTGGCTTATTTTTACTCCATAATGACGTCTTCAAAGATCACTCTCGATGTCGCATGTATCAGAATTTCATTCCCTTTCACAGCTGAAAAATATTCCATTATGTGTATATATCACATTTTGTTTATCCATTCATTTGTTGATAGGCACTTGGGTGGCTTCCATCTTTGGGCAATTATGAATATTGCCACTATGAACATCAGTGTACAAATATCAGTTTAAGTGCTGGCTTTCAATTCTTAGGGGTATTTAACTAGAAGTGGGACTACCACATCTTATGGTAGTTCTATACCAACATTCTAAGGAATTGCCAAACTGTTTTCTACAGTGGCTGCATCATTTTACATTCGCATCAACAAAGATTAAGATTACTATTTCTCCATGTCCTTTCCAACACTTGTTTTTTTCCACTTTTTTAATAGTAGTCATTCTAGTGGGTGTGAAATAGTATCTCATTGTGGTTTTGATTTGCATTTCCCTAAAGGCTAAGGATGTTGAGTATCTTTTCATGTGCTTTTTTGGACATTTGTACATCTTCTTTGGAAAAATGTCTATTCAGGTCTTTCTAAATTGTGTTCTTTGTCTTTTTGTTGTTGAGTTGTAGGATTTCTTTATATATTCTAGATGTGAAACCCTTATACATGATGTGGTTTTGAAATGTTTTCTCCTATTCTGTAGGTTATCTTTTTACTCTTATGATGAAGTCCTTTGATACACAAACATTTTCAATTTTGATGAAGTCCCACTTATCTATTTTTTATTTTGTTGCCTATGCAATTGGTGTAAAGGCCAAGAAATCATTGCCTAACACAAAGTCAGGCAGATGCTCCCCTATTTTTTCCCCAAAGAGTTTTATAGTTTTTGTTCTTATATTTAGGTCTTTGATCCATTTTGAGTTAATTTTTGTATATGGTGTGAGGTAAGGGCCACCTTCATTGTTGTGTAAATGGATATTCAGTTTTCATAGCACCTTTTGTTGAACAAACTGTTCTTTCTTCCTGTGGTAGTCTGAAGCTGTAATTACCCCGAGAAAAACATGTTTATAAATTTAAACCATTCTTGTAGGTGTAAAGCCATTATAAGTAGGACCTTTTGATGTGATTACTTCAGGTTAGGTATGGCCCAGCCCAATCAGGGTGGGTCTTAATCTTATTACTGGAGTCCTTTAGAAGCAGAATGAAATTCAGACAGAGAGAGAAAGCAAGAGGCTTGACTTTCTTATCACCTCAAAAACATGAGCAAATAAATTCTCATTGTTTAACCCAATCCATTTCATGGTATTTGCTTGAGCAGCCTAGAAAACTAAAGTAGATTTTGGTATTGATGGTGGGGTGCTGCTACTGCAAATATAAAAAATGCAGAAACAGCTTTAGAATTGGGTAATGTGTAGAGGTTGGAAGAATTGTTAATTGCTTGGTAGAAAAGGCCTAGATTGCTTTGAAAGACTGTTGGTAGAAATATGGATGCAAAAGTACTTCCGATAAGGCTCTAAACGCTAAAGGTACTTCCAACGAGGGCTTAGATGGAAATGATGAATGTGTTATTGGAAACTGGAGGAAAGGTGATCCTTGTTTGAAAGCAGAGAACCAAGCAAAATTGAGTTCCGATGGATGAAAGGCAGAACTTGAAAGTGATGAACTTGTATATTTAGTTGAGGAAATTTTCAAGCTAAAGGTGGAAAGTGCAGATTGGCTTCTCCTTGCAGCTTACAGTAAAATACTAAAGGAAAGGGATAAGCTGAGAACTGCACACCTGGGCACAAAGAAATTGGAAATGATGGGATAAAAAACTCTGAGTTTCCAGAAAGCAAGTCCCCAGAGACTAACGCTCCATTTGAGGATTTAACTGAACATGGACCAGTCAGCAATTTCTGTGGAAGGCATGATTGGAAATGCAGTTATCCAAGAAGGTTCTGTGAGAAGTTCTTTTGTCTGACTGCTTGGACCCATGTGAACTACATGGAAAACCAACAAGTTTTTGCATAATTTGTCTGAACAGAACCACTGCCACCTGGACTAAAAGGGACAGAGAAGGGGCAAATAAAAGGATCACTTCAAGGGCAAAACCTGGAAGCTGAGGTCTGGACTGAAGACATCTTTTTGGGCTAAGAGAGTAGGCCCACCCATGTGTATGGAGAGGGTGAGTCTGCCCTGGTGCTTGAAGAGGGTGGCTCCCCTGCCCTGTTGTTCAGGAAGAGTGCTGCCACCCCATACTCGGAGAAGCTGGAGCCTGTGCCCCAGGGATTGTGGAGAGTCGGCTGTCACCCCAGTGGCCTAGCATTCACAGAGAGCCGGACCACCTTCCTGATGCTTGGAGAGGTGGATCCTTCACCCTAGTGTTCACGGAGAGCACGACCTCTGCAGAAGTGCTTGGAAGGGGTGGGGTTGCTGCTTCATCAGGCCCAGAGGTCAAAACATCATTCCATAGATGACTCTCAGACCTTGAACTCTAATGGAGTATGCCCTGCTGGGTTTCTGAATTGTTTGTGACCCGTGACTCCTGTTTTCCTTCCAATTTCTCTCCATGGGAATGGGAATGTTTATCCTATGCCTGTACCTCCATTTTTTTTTATCATAAGCAAATAACTTGTTTTCTAGGTTTCACAGGTCCACAGATGGAGGAGAATTGTGCCCCAGGACAGACCACACCCATAACCAGTTTTGCTGTGACTTTGTACTAAATAGTGTTTCTGAACAGTCTTAAGGTTTTGGGGCTATTGTGATGGAATTAATCTATTTTGCATACAAAAAGAAAATGTCTTTTTGGTTCCAGAAAAAACTAAAGCACCCCCATTGAGTGGACAAGGTACTTTTGTCAAAAATCAATTGACCATAGATGTGAGAGTTTATTTCTGTACTTTCAATTCAATTTCATTGGTCCATGTGTCTGTCCTTGCGTCAGTACCATGCTGTTTTGATTACTATTGCTTTGCAATAATATTCTAAATTGGAAAGTGTTAGTCCTCCAACAATGTTCTTTTACAAAATGTTTTTGGCTATTCAGGGCCCCTTACTCTCCCATTTAAATTTGACCACTGGCATTTCCATTTCTGCAAAGAAGGCTGTTGTATTTTTTATTGGGATTGTGTTGAATCAGTAAATTGCATTGGGTAGAATTGATATCTTAAGAAAGTTTACTCTTCCAATGCATGAACATAGAATATCCTTACTTTTATTTAGACGGTCTTTGATTTCTTTTGGCAACATTTTATAGTTTTCCGTGTATACATCCTTTTCATCCTTGGTAAATTTACTCATAGTTATTTGATTCTTTTAGTTGCTATTTAGAGTATGATGCTAGCTCTGAGTTTTAATATATGCCCTTTTACTGTAGTTTCTTTCTATTCCTAGTTTTCTGAGTGCTTTTCTCAGGAATGGACGATGGATTGTGTAAATGCCTCTTCTACATCAGTTGAGATGATCATGTGGGTTTTTTCCTTCATTCTATTCATATGGTTTATTGCATTATTTGATTTTTTTAAATGTTGAACCACCCTTGCTTGTCTGGGATAAATCCCATTTGATTATGGTGTATAATTCTTTTAGTTAGTTGCTGGATTCAGTTTGCTAGTATGTTGCCGAGGAATTAGCACCTTTTCTTATGGTATCTTCATCTGGCTTTGGTTGAGGGTGGTGTTAGCCTCATAGAATGAGTTAGGGAGTATTCCTTCCTCTTGAATTTTTTGAAAGAGTTTAAGCAGGATTAGTGTCAATTTTTGGAATGCTTAGTAAAATTCACCAATGAGGCCACTGGTCCTGGGCTTTTCTTTGTTGGGAGGTTTTTGATTGCTGATTCAACTTCTTGTTATTGGTCTGATGAAAATTATATTTTCTTGAGGCAGTGTACATGATTTTTTAATTTCCAAATTTTGTCTTTTTCATTTATGTTATCCAATTAATTGGCATATAGTTGTTCACAGCATCCTCTTATAATCCCTTTTATTTTTGTAGGGTCAATAGTAATGTCCCCTCTTTCATTTCTGATTTTATTTATTTGCATCCTCTCTTTTTTCTTTGATAGTCTAGCTAAAGTTTTGTCAATTTTACTGATCTTGTCAAATAACTAAGTTTTTCTTCCATTGAGTTACTCAATTCCTTTTTTATTCTCTATTTCATTTATTTCTACTCTAATCTTTGTTGTTTCCTAACTTGTGCTTGCTTTTGGTTAATGTTGCTCTTCCTTTTCTAGATCCTCCAGTAATGAGTTTAGGTCTCTGATTTGAAATATTTCTTCCTTTTTAATGCAAGTATTAGAGCATTAAATTTCCCTCTCAGTACTGCCTTTGCTGAATCTCATAAATTTTTAGTATGTTGCATTTTCATTTTCATTCATCACAAGATATTTCCTAATTTCCCCTGTGATTTCTTTTTGACCTATTGGCTGTTTAATAGTGTCTTGTTTAATTTCCACACATATGTGAATTTTCCAGTTCTCCCTCTGTTATTGATCACTAGCTTCATTCCATTGTGATCTCAGAAGATGCATTGCAAGATATCAATTATTTTTAGTTTATTGAGATTTGTTTTGTGACACAACATAGGGTCTATCCATGTACACTAAAGTAGAATGTTTGTTGTGTTGCAGTTCTGTAAAGCATTCTATATATGTCTATTAGATCTAGTTGGTGTAGAGTATCATTCAGGTCTTCTCCTTATTGATATTCTGTCTAGATGTTCCATCCAGTATTGAAAGTGGTATATTGATATCTCCTACTATTAATGTAGAACTGTCCATTTCTCCCTTCAAATCTGTCAATAATTGCTTCATATATTTTGGAGCTCTTCCATTAGGTGCACATATTTTTTATAATTGGTTTGTCTTATTGAATTGACCCTTTTATCAGTAGTGACCTTCTTTGTCCATCATAATAATTTTTTACTTAAAGTTTATTTTATCTGATATTAGAATAGCTACCCAACTCTCTTTTGATTATTATTTGCATGGTATTTTTTACTATTCTTTTTATCCCTGTGTCTTTGATTTTAAGGTGAATCTTTTGTAAACATCATGTAGTTGGGTCATGATATTTATCCTTTCTGCCAATCTCTGCCTTTTGACTGTAATATTAATCCATTTACATTTAAAGTAACTACTGATAATGCAGGACTTCCTGCCATTTTGATGTTTGGTCTTGGTATGTCATACATTTTTTCCCCTCAATTCCTCTTTCATATTTAATTGATTTTTGTATTGTGCCATTTTTAGTCCCTTCTTACTTTTTTCTTATATATTTTTCATGTATTTTTTTATGTGGTTACCATGAGACTTAACTTTAACATCCTAAATATATAACAATCACATGACATTTGATACCATCTTAATTACAATAGCATATATACACACTGCTCCCTAACCCTTCTGTCCTCCCACCTTTTTGTTATATTTGTTACAAATTATCTCTTTTTTAAATTAAAAAAAAATTTTTAAAGATACTTCGATTACATAAATGTTACACTAAAAATATAGGGATTCCCATATGCCCCACTCCCCACACCTCCCACATCCTCCCACATAAACAACATCCTTCATTAGTGTGGCACATTCATTGCAACTGAAAAATGCATCCTGGGACATAGCCATTGGTCATGGACCATACTTCACATTGCAGTTTACACTCTTTCCCACACAATTCTGCAGGCTATGGGAAGATATATAATGGCATATATCTGTCAATGCAATGCCATTCAGGATAATTCCCAAGTCCCAAAAAAACCCGCCGCATTTCACTTGTCTTTTCCTCTCCTTGGCCCCAGAGCCTCCAGTGGCCACTGTCTCCATATCAATGTCATAATTTTGTCCATTGCTAGAATCACAAGTCTATTGTAGAATACCAGTAAGTCCACTCTAGTTCATAGTTCATTCCCCAATCCCGAAAATTATGGGATGGTGATGTCCACTTCACCTCTAATTGAGAGGGGTCTTTGATCCCATACAGCTGATGAATGGGACTCTCCTGCTTGCAGTTGTAGGCTCTCTCGTTTCCTTGGAATGGTGTTTATCAATACTCACCTCCTTGTTAGATGTTCTGGGTGAGTCCATTGAACTGGAGAGTAGGTGTTGCAACTCCGCTGAGGCTCAGGACCCAGCTGGCACATGGACAACCCAAAGAGTAAAGTTTCTTGGATGTATATACATAACAACTCCAGCACTAGGTATTAGGTTCAAATAGAAGGGACAGATGAGCCATGTGTAGGGAAGCCATAACTGAGTCCAACTCTGTCACTCTCAGGAGCACAAACTCCAAAGTAGGGCCCACTGGCAAGGCACCAAACTCCAGAGCTATCTGTCCTGACCATAGGACCTGGTATCTCCAGAGCCCTCAGGAGTCCCACTATTTGAGGTAGTATCCACTTTGGCAGTCTATGAGATCCTGCTGAGATGTGTATAAACATTGCATCTGGGATGACCTCCAAACTCACTTTAAAGTCTCTTAGTCATATAAACTCAATTGTCCTTACCTTTTCTCCCTTTCATTTGAGGTCTTTTGCCAGTCACATTGCTAGTTGGTGCTTAGTAGTAATCCCATGGTGCCAGGGAGGATCATCTCTGGGAGTCATATCCCACACTGGGAGGAAGGTAATGCATTTATATTCTGAGTTTGGCTTAGAGATAGGCCACATTTGAGCAACAAGGAAGCTCTCAGGAGGCAACTCATAGGCACACCACAACACTAAGCTAAGTTTCAATTTCAAGAGCAAAGGCTCACAAGCATAGTCATCAATATCAAGGGCCCATCAGTGGACCATCCTCCTTCGCCAGTCATTGCCCCTGCACTTGGGGGACAGTTACTGCTACATTAGAGAATGTGAGAGATCTCTCCAGGATGGGAATTCAATATTCTTTCATTTATTGTGTGAATCTCCACCCACTGTGGCCCATGAACATTTGAACACATTTTTATACAAATTATCTTTTTAAGCATTTCATGTCCAAACCCATAGATTTATCATTACTTTTTATGCATTTGCATTTTAGAACATGTAAAAAGTAAAAAGTGGAGTTATATTCCAAATAATACAATACAATAATACTTACAATTATATTTACCTATATGTTACCTTTTCCAGAGGCTTGTATTTAGGCCACTTTGAGCCACTGTCTAGTGTCCATTCCTTTGAGTCTCAAGAACTCCATTTGACATTGCTTGAGAGGGTCTATGGTGACAATCTCCCTCAGTTTCTGTTTATCAGGGACTGTCTTAATCTCACCTTCAATTTGAAAGACAGCCTCACCAGAAATATAATTTTTGGTTGACAATTGTTTTCTCTCAGCACTTTAAATCTTTTTCCCATTGCCCTCTTTCATCCATTATTTCTGATGAGAAATTGGCACTTAATCTTTTTGGGACTCCCTTATATATAACACATTGCTTTTTTCTTTCTTTGTCGTTGGCATTTGACATCATCACTACTATATGTCTCAACATGGTTTTCTTCAAGTTTGGGGTTGATTTGGCTTCTTGAGTGTGAATATTCATGTCTTTCATTAAACTTGGGAAGTTTTTTTTGCTATTATTTATGTAATGGCATAAATAATATATATATTTTATTAAAGAACTTGTGAACTTAGAAAACAATCATGCACAATGTGTAGAATTCCCATACAACATCCCTCCACCAACACAAAAATATGGAATGCTTCACATAAATGCACGCCATCCTTGCACAGGGGTCATGCTAATCTTCTCTGTATCATTCCAATTTTAGTATATATGCTGCTAAAGTGAGCACTGCCATTATTTTTTTTAATAGTTCTCCTCTCCCTTTCTGTTTCTCTTCTCCTTCTGGGACTCCCATAATGCATTAATTGTTATGCTTGACAGTGTCCCACAGGTCTCTTATGC
>JAQZBX010057860.1:0-17862 GCA_029593785.1 Cabassous unicinctus
ATTCTGTACAATAAAGGGATCATTGTTGAAAGTTTCTGTTGTACCCTGTGTTCCCATGATGCACCATTGTAGCAACTAACTCTGCAGTGAGTGGCTAAGAAATGTCTTTGATCCTGTTTATACCAGATTTGCGTAATTTCCATGACTCCTGTTTTCTGATTGTAGACACGCTTATGGTCTCTGACAGCTGATCCCAGCACATAATCCACAAACATTCATCATCGCCCTTAGCGATTGGGGTTCACTTCTGCAGTACAGTAGGTTAAAATATTAAATACTATGAATTGTGAATGTGCCCCAGATCTATTCATTTTTTGGAGTTGATATTGGCTAACAAGAATACTTATTATACTCTTCATCAGTAAATGATGTGTCTGTTTCTGTCAGTATTGCTAGACAGGAATTGTCTCAATCTTGTCTTCATTATATTTTCTAAGCCTAAAACAACAGTGTGTAGAAAGTTTGAGGCAAAGAATTTTCCATGTCATCTGTTGACAACATGAAGAATATATCCTTCTGTTATCAGTCATTTCTACTGTGATAAACATATCATGTTACCTGTGCTGTACTCAAATATGCATGAAATAGATTTGACTATTTTGATATGTTAGTATTTGTTTTTACTTCCTCCTGAGATCCCTAGTGCTCTAATTACTGATTTTGTGGCCATATTTCAGATACACCAATAGTAGTTAACTGAAAAAGGAAATGAGGATAAAAAGAGAAAACAGAGTATAAAATGAAAGATAAAAAGAAAGATACTTATGCTATGTGATTGGAAGGATTAAAGGACTTATTAAACATGAGTATTCATGGAGAACATGATGATGAAAAGCTATTTTAAAAACCAGTGGGTTATATTGACACATTCTCTAATATTAATTTTAATAGGTTTGGAGAATGTTACATTGCTAACAAAGGAAGAACAACATGTTGTAAAGACAAATTACACTAAGTTAAAAATATTTCCACTTCCTAGAACCCAAATAACTCAGTAAAGCTACTATATGGAAAAGAGGATTTTCATTTTAGAAGATACATAAAATAATAGTGAGTTAAATTACACTGAATTAATGTCCGTTCTTTGGACATACAATTTTCTCATATATATATTTATTCACTACAAAACTTTGGGGACAAACATTTAAATCATTTTGAATTATTCTCTTTTTCCAACAAACAAACAACAAACAACCTTTTTTCTACATTTATTGCTTTCTTCATCTTAGTGAAATAATTAAAAACATAGGTGACAATTCTCAATCATGAATTATAATTTACAGAAGCAAATAAAATTTCAGTTTCTACTCACTGTTTGCTTTGATATAGCATGTTAAGAAAAAATTTTGATCTGTTAAATAAGATTGTTGGGAATATATGAAGTGAAGGACATTTGGCATAATACTGACAGTTCATAGACTGTTTTTGTTGATTTTGGGAAAAACGGTGCTCACTGGGACATGGGGACTGATAAGTGCAGCAGGAAGTTTTATTGAGAAGCTCTCTTAGCAGATGGGATCTGACGAATAGGCTTCAGCCTGCCCCAAAATTGGGGAATATGAATTTATACATTACTTTTCTAGGTGGGGAAATGCCAATCGGTGGGAGGGGGTCAGGGTTCGAGTGAGGTTCAGGGGCCAATAGGAAGCCCTAGAGGTGAAAATTTTCCCTTGTATGGCTGCAGGATAATGAGCTAGGGAGTTATGTGTCCTTGGAGTGCTGGAGGGGCTGGTGGGGCCTTGGTCTGGAAGGGGGAAGCTTTCTATATCACTTTACTCCCATCTCCACATGGTCTCTTTGTTCATCCTTTGGGGAAGTGCTTTGTTTTTAGGCATATAGCCTATGGGTGGGTGGGAGCGCTTGTCTTTCCTTAATGTGTATCAGGAGGAACTGAGTTACAGCTTGTTAATTATTGCAAACCTAGTGAGGGGGAGCCTTTAACAATTGATGTGTTGTAATTGTATTCTTCTTAGGCATTTGGGCCACTAATCTAGAAAAGTAAAACTTTAGTGCATTGAAAGTCATTTTCTCCTTCAGATTCTTGAAAATTGTAGTATCTGACAGTGTTACAAAATATGTATACCCCAATAATGAACTAAAGCAAAAACATCATCATAAATATGTAAAAATTTCATACTTAGGAAAAAGTCAAACAACTTTGAGGAATTCGAACAATGGTCTAACTTGGAAAATTAAAACAGAAACATGTGATGGCATGACAACTGAATAAATACATGCAAAATATGAAGTTGAATTCCTAACCAATTTTAGATTAAAAATTAGGTCAAAATAAATCAATGACCTAAATATTAAAGATAAAACCACAGAACTCTTGGGAAAAATCATAGAATAATCTTAATGATCAGCGATTAGTCAATGGATTCTCTATTTGACACCTTAAGCACAAGCAACAACAATAAATAAAAAAAGATAAAATAAACTGCAGAACTGAAAATTTTTGTGCATCAAAATACATTATCCTGAAAGGGAAAACACAGCCTATGTAATGGGAGAAAATATTTTTTTAACACTTATCTTATAAGGGTTTAGTATTGAGATTATATAAAGAAATCTTACAATTAAACAACAAAAGATAAAGAACACATTTTTAAAAATGTATGTAAAGAATTTGAACGGACAATTTTTCAAAAGAGTTATGCAAATGCCAAGCAAGCACATGAAAAGATGTACAATGTCATTGGTAATTAAGGAAATCAAATCAAAACCACAGTTAAATACCACACCCATATCTTGGCTTTAATACAAAATACAAAAAATAACATATTTTGGTAAGATATGGAGAAATAGGAACTCTCCTACTTTGCTTGTTGGAATGCAAAATGATGAAGCCACTTTGGAAAACAGTTCGCCAGTTCCTCAAAAATTAAATATAGAATTAGTTTATGACCCAACAATTCCACTACTATGTATATACCCAAAATAATTTAAAAACAGATACTCAAGCAGATATCTTATACAAATATTCATAGCTGCTTTATTCACAATAGCTGATAGGTGGATATAATCCAAATACCAATCGTGAATAAATGGATAAGCAAACTTTGGTAGATATATGTATTATAGAATAATATTCAGCCATAAAAAGGAATGAAGCATTGATACTGATGAATGCTACCACTTGTTTGAAACTCAAAAAAATGAACAAATAAATAAAAGAAACCAGAAATAAAACATTTTTTATTTCTGAATCATTTTTATGATTCTTTCTGAAGAGTCCAGAATGGACAATTCCATAGAGATTGAAGGCAGATTAGCATTTGCCAGGGTGGGGATGGAGAGAGGGAGTGATTGCTAAATGAGTCAAGTGTCTTCTTGGATGATGAAAAAGGTTTGAAATGAGAGAGCTGTAGTGGTTACACAGTATAATGAATGCACTAAATGCCACTGAATTATTTATTTTAACATGGTAAATTTAATTTTGTATAAGTTTCAGTTCAAAAACATTATTGAGTATATATTCTGACTCTCAGGCAGTTAAATTGAAATTTAATTAAAATATACAAAATTCTTAAGCATTTGGAAATTTAAAAAAAATACTTCTAAGTAATCTAGTTGGTTTTTTTTTATTAAGAAATTAGAAGGAAAAGAGGATTTCAATGTAAATGATAATAAAACTGCAAAGTTGTAACTTAGAGTTAAGAAGTAAAAAATGGTTATGATTATTGAAACATTATATAAATGCATTTTTTCTAATTTTCCCAGTTTATTATAGATTAGCCAAAAGTTAACACCATAAATTACTGAAACCACTGTATCAGCCTCATCCTTGTGTATTACTATTGAGATAGTAATTCTAGACTGAACTTACTCTTGTTTATAGTTATTTCAAACTAGGTTCACCTTTGCATATACTTATTATTGCTATGGTAACCACTCCAGCCTCCCTTGCTTGAATCCATTAAAACTCTAGAATCCTAAAAACAAATACAATTTTTGGGCTGTGTATTAGTCAGCCAAAGGGGTGCTGATGCACAATACCAGAAATCAGTCGGTCTTTATAAAGGGTATTTATTTGGGGTAAAAGCTTACAGTTACCAGGCCATAAAGCTTAAGTTTCTTCATTCACTAAAGTCTGTTGCCACGTGTTGGAGCATGACAGCTGCCGACCTTTGCCAATGTTCAGGCTTCTTGGGTTCCTCTATTCCCAGGGCTTACCTCTTTCTGGGCTCAGGCCTGCTTTGTGCCATAAGGCCAGCTGTAGACTCTCTGGCAAATGGCTTTCTTCTCTTCCCAGGGCCTTCTCTCGACCAAGCTCCTCTGTATGCTATTTCCCAGGGCTCCAGCTCAAGACTATGCATCACAACTCCAACTCAAACTGCTCCAACACTGTGCTTTGACATGTCTTTTATCTTTGAGACCCCACCCACCAAAGAGTGAAGCTTAACACCCTACTGACATGGCCCAATCAAAGCCCCATTTATAACTTAATCATGCCCAGATGAACAGATCTGTTTACAAGCATAATCCAATATCTATTTTTGGAATTCATAACTTCATCAAACTGCCAAACTCCTACACTCCACCCTCTGAATTCCAAAAATACATTACAATATTCAAAAAACCTTAAACCAGTAACAATGCAAGTACAAAATCATATCATAATCATTTTAAAGAAATACAGTTCATCTTGAGGCAAAGTCCCTTCTAGCTGTAGACTTCTGAAACTTGAAAACACATTTCTGCTTCCAATACACAAATGGACAGACAAAGGATAAGCATTTTAATTATCAAAAGGAGAAATGGCAGGGAAACATGAGTCATGGGTCTTCTACAGTTCAGTAAACCTGCAGGGCATTTTCCATTTGATTTCAAATTCTTAGAGTCTTTCTTAAGATGATGGTTTCTTCTCCTTGGGGCCACATGGGGACCCACCATTTCCACAGGCTTGCCCAATGACCATTTTCTTGGTTCCACCTTCATCAAGCATCTGGGTGTCAACCAAGATCCAGACCTCACCATCCAAGAGTTTTGGGGTGATTGCCACACCTTACCCAAAATTTGGGATAGAGTCTTAGCCCCCCTGGCACAATGAAGTGAAGACAACACCCCTGCTAAGCTTTGGCCTACAGGCTCAACCCTCACAGAGCAATGAGTTGACCACCTGGCCTTCCCTAACCTTTGGCATACAGATTAAACCCTCTCAGAGCAAGGGGTTGACCATCTGGCCTTCTTTAATCCATGGGGTCAAAGCACTACTCTCAGATCTATGGGGTGCTGACCTTAACTGCCCTAATCTTTGAGGAATGTGCTTCACCCTCCCTGCACCCTGGCCTGGCAAAACTTTCCCAAAACGTTGGTTGGGAACATCCACCCTCTTCAACTGCTGGGGCAAACTCACCGTCTCTGCACCCTGGGGAGGCAAAACTCTCCCAGAACATCAGGTGGGAACATCCACTCTCTTCAACTGCTGTGGCAAACTCAACCTCTCTGTACACATGGGTGGGACTCCTCTCTTGGCCCAAGGCAATATCTTTATTCCAGATCTCAGCTTCCATGGGTTTTTTGTTAAAGATGTTTCCCCTTCAATCTTTCCTTTCCATGTCCTCTTTTATCCAAGCTGACAAAGGTTTTGTTCATACAGTGCTCTCAAAAAACTTGTTGGTTTAGCATGCAAGAAGCAGGGGTACAAGACATTGGACAGTAAGACTTTCCACAAGTCTTTCTGAGATAACTGCAACTTCAATCCTGATTTACATGTCCCTGGTTTATCTAAATCTTCAAATGGTTTAGCTAAGTCTTTCATCTGGGAACTTGATTTCCAGAGACATGGAAGTTCTGGAATCAGTTTCTGTTTTCTTTGTGCCCAAAAGTTCAGTCCTTAGTGTATTTGGCTCATCTAGTATTTTGCTATAAGCTGCAAGGAGAAGCCAAGCCACATTCTCCAAGTTTACCTTGGAAAGTTCTTCAACTAAATGCTCCAGTTCGCCATTTTCAAATTCTGTGTTCCGTATAACACCAGGAGTTAATATTGGTAAGTTCTCTGCAACTTTAACACATGGATTGCCTTTCCTCCAGTTTCCTATAATAGTTTCATCATTTATTTTTAAGGCATCATAAAAACTCTCTTTAGTGTCCATATTGCTATCAACAAACTCTTCAAAGTGATCTAGGCCTTTTCCATCAAGCATTTCGCAATTCCTCCAAAAAAATACCCCTTACTCATTTATAAAACTCTTCCAACATTTTGGTAATTGCAAAAGCAATTCCCCACTCCTCGGTACCAAATTCTGTATTAGTCAGCCAAAGGGGTGCTGATGCAAAATACCAGAAATTGGTAGGTTTTTATAAAGTGTACTTAATTGGGGTAGAAACTTACAGTTACCAGGCCATGAAGCATAAGTTTCTGCCCTCACCAAAGTCGGTTGCTATGTGTTGGAGCAAGGCTCCTGCCAACATTTGCCAGGGTTCAGGATTCTTGGGTTCCTCTGTAGCTGGGGCTGTGTTTCTCTCTGGTCTCAGCTTCTCTGTTTCCTCCACAAGATCAGTTGTAGACTATGAGGCTCTCTAGGCTCTGCCTCTCTCCACAAGGACAGCTGTGGAGAGAGGCAGGTGTAGGTGAAAGGCTGGTCTCTATCCTGGGGCCTTTTCTCCTTCCTCATGACCAGGCTCCTCCGTCTGCTTGCCTCCCTGGCTCCAGCATCAAAACTCCAACATCAGAACTGCTCCAACTCTGTTCTTTGCCATGCCTTTTATATTTGATTTCCACCCCACCAAGGGGTGGGGCTCAATGCCCTCCTGACATGGCCTAGTCAAGGCCCTAATCATAACTTAATCATGACTAGATTAGCAGACCAGTTTACAAGCATGATCCAATACCTATTTTTGGAATTCATAATTACATCTAACTGCCAAACTGCTACAGGCTGTTAAACCTTTGTTCTTCTTTGCTTGTACAACCAAATAAACTCTATCTCTCTTGAATCCCTAGTTTCTCAGGAGTTGTACATTAAAATGCGTTTGGAGGAAAGAACCCACTTTTGCTCAGTATCAAATCTCAAAAATTTTGTGAGCCAGTTGAAAGAGGGCTAAAGAGAAATGTCACACTTTAAGTAAACATATTAGGAAATAAGGAATTCAAAAATGAAAATCCATGAACCCAAAATAAGAAGGGAAGAAAAAATAAAGACAATTGGACAAATCAATGAAATAATGGAAAAATAGCAAATACAATGGAAGCGGTCGAAATTGTTTTATTATACAGATCTATTCATTAATAAACATATTCAAATATTAAGAAGAGAGATAGAGAGATGGATAAAAAGAAAGCAAAATTTAGTGACAGAGACAGAGAAAACTAACATAATCTAAGAAATTGTTACCATGTAAGAAGGAATACACCTACAAACACAACTTTCAGTAACAATATAGGAAGAAAACATTACCAAGAAATATACAAAATTAAAAAATTTGATGGAATAAACATTTTATGTGAAAACAAAATTTACCAAAATTCACAAAGGATGAAATTTTAAAATTATCTTCATAGCCATATTTTAAAGTTTTTTAATGTAATAAAAATTTAACACAAAGAAGGCTCCAGGATCAGGTAAGGTCTTAGTTATATACTAACAAGAATTGAATATTGCCAATCTTATGCCCACTTTATGAAAAATAATATAGAAGTGATCACTAGCAACTTATTTTTTGAGGAAAGAAAAACCTTGGTCTCAAAATCTGACAGAAAATTCAAGAAAAAAATTACAGATGCAATAATGAACATAAATAATATTGTGCAATAGAATGGTAACAAATGGAATGAATATATTCATAGGTCAATATATGATGATGGTGAGCTATATTCTAGGAATACAAGGTTAATTTATATTTCAAAAATCAATGTTAATCAACACATTGAGGAAAACAAGTGAGAAAAATATGATTATCTCAATCATTCAAGAAAAAAACTTTTGACATGTTTATACAGTCACACATAAATTAAAAATGATCTCAGAAAACTAGGAATAAAAGGGAGGTTACTTAATTTAATAATGGGCATCTTAATACTGAGCATCTTTTCATGTGTTTATAGGACATTTATATATCTTCTTTAGAGAAAGTCTATTCAAGTTCTTGCCATTTTTTAATTGGGTTCATTGTTGTTGTGTTTCATAACAGATATATGATTGGAAACTATTTTCTTCCATTATGTAGGTGTCTTTTCAATTTCTAGATAGTGTACTTTGATGTGCAAGAGTTTTAAATATGCTGAAGTCCAACTTATCTATTTTTTCTTTTGTTACTATTGCTTTTGCTATCATATCTAAGAATTATTGCTCAATCTAAAGTCATAATGATTTTCAACTTTGTATTCTTTCAAGACTTTTTGGATTTGCTTACATTTACACCATTTTTCCTACTGAGTTTATTTTTCTATATGGCATGAGGAAGGGTATCAAATTTGTTCTTTGGCATACAGAAATCCAGTTTTCTAAGGATTATTCTTTCCCTGATGGATGGAATTGACACTGTTACTGAAAATCAATTGGCTGTAGACATGTGTTTTATTCTGAACCCTCAATTCCAAATGATACATTTTTAACATAGTAACCATGCCATATTTTCCTTTGACTAATAAATTTAAGGAAAAACAATAATAAGTGTTATAATGTCATTTAATATTCAAGCATGACTTTGCAACTGTACCAGTTTTCCTGGGATTGGGCTGATATCTAATCTTTCTGCATCATAACTTTAATCATTGGTTCTATGTAAGTGAATATATTTACATAATGTAGGTCTCCTTGAGATTGTACAAATCATTTATGTTGTTTTGTTCCTTCCTTCAATTGCCCTCATCTTTTCTCCCTGGGTGTATGTAGGGTGCCCTACATAATTCTCTGGTACATGAAGACACTTTTTGAAGTCTCTCAAATGATTTGGGCATAAGAATGAATTACACACTGCTTCCTCAGGAAGCATCACAATGGGAGACAGAAACCATAAAGTCTTCCCACTGAAAGAAAAGAAAGAGAAATTTGGGAGGAAAAAAATCTAGTACATGATTTAAGGTGAGTGGATAAGCATTATCTTTTCTATTCTGATTACATATGGATTTTTGAAATTTCTGACTGTAAACACTTAAGGGCTCTGAGAGCTAATCTCATCAAGTGCTGTGCAATCATACATTATTGTCTTTATTAATTGGGGTTCACTTCTGCAGTACATTGGTTTGGGCATTAAATCCTATGAAATGAGCATGTGCCCAAGATCTATTTGTTTGCATGAGATGATAGTGCACTTGGATACAAGTGCAGAGGGAGTTCAGGTGTCTGAAACTGTCATTAATGATCTAATCTAATAGAGTCTATTAAGGTTATTATTGCCAGATAAAATACAGGAACACGGTGACATTTGATATTGAGATAAACAGCAAATATATTTTTTGTATAAGTTTTTCCTAAGCAATATTCGATAAATGATAAATATTCTTTTAGTAAAATTATATCCAGTGTAGTACTGATGAAAAATAAATACTTTTTGAGTATGCCCTTGCAATATTTGATAAACTCTGAACAATTTTAGATAAGTATGCCTCATGCAAATAGTTGCCTTTTTGCTGTTGTTTTTCTACTCAAGTCTCTTACTACTGGATCTACTTTTCTCAGTATCTGCATTACAACTTGATTGAGTAGATTGGTCAGTATATAGCAAGATTTTTAAGAGATGTGAAATTTCAGAGACTCTTTTGAACTGAACATAAGCTCTATATGATAACATCATGACTAAAATTTGAAATTTCAGTTTTTCCTTTGTCATCTGTCTGTTTTAATGGTTATTCTCAACAGAGTGTATTAAAATGTAGTATAACATGTTCAGAAAAGATAAGAGATATCATGAGGAGGGATGAGGGTAAAAGAATCCAGATATTTTCAGATAAGTAGTAACTGCCTCTGATAATGGAGATAGGCTCAATAAGCAGTAGAATAATTCTTAGCAAAACATGGAAGACATCAAATTACTATAACTATTTCTGGAATTCTGAATTCCTTTGTTGAATCCAGTCTACTGCCTATTCTACAGTAAAATCCTATGATAGCAGGAATTGTAATAATTAGAATTTGAGATAAAGTTTTAAAATGGGCATAAACTTTTGCTTATTCTATTGTGGAAGAAGAGGAGCCTACATGGGAAATGAGATTCAATGCAGATACAGCAGTCAACATCATCTAGAAAGAGGAAATGGCAATAGCTCACCCCAATCAATAAAGCCCTACCCTCAGTCTCCTTGATCATGTCAAAAAATCATCAACTAACATTAGCAACATCCTTAAAGAGCTGCCACTCTCCTGAAAGTTTCATCCAGCCAAAGAACCCACAATCATCCGTACCAGACCATTGCCTCAAGGTGGCTTTAGGCTGCAATTCCTCTTAACTAGACTTGGACCTTGGAGGTGGCTGGTAAGACGAAGGGAGGGGGAAAGAAATTCCCTACATGCTAGTTGTGTAGCCTAAACCTGGATATTCCATTACATTATATAATTCCATCCTGCATTTTTTTCTGAATATTTAGACCTACATATTTATTGCAATTGAAAATTGACCATGCAGAATCTTAGGTTTACAGTGAGAAGAACCTGAAGGTGAGAGGAGCTTGAAATGGATTTCAAATGGAATAGGGTAATACAACTTTCCTAGAATTCAAACAGGGCAGATGCACTTTGATTTACTGACTTCTTTTTTGTAACAGTATGAAAAAAAGAAGGGTTGGGTTTATCACCAAAATGTTTCAGAAGCAGATTGTTTTACTCTATAAATTCTCTATTTTATAGTTATTGAAAAAATTCAGTTTGCAATATATGATATATGACATTCACAAATAAATATTAAATGCAATAAAGAGTTTATTATCTCCACAGTGCTATTTTACAGGAAATAAGGCATATAAAATTCAATAATCAGAATGGTGAATATTGATGCAAAACATAGAAATTAGCAGGCATGGACCAGATATTTAGGCTGTTAAAGTTCATACAAATTTGGGCTTTAAAAAATAAATTCTAAATGAAAATCAAGGCAAAAATGTGAATATGTATTTAGAATGAAAGATAAAAATACAAATTCAATTATGAACAAGCTGACCATGATCATATGATTCCTACAATCCATACATAAAATGATTTCTGTTAATTATATCCATACACCTCAGTATACGGGGGCTAAGAGTGTCTTTAGCATTCATTTCCACCAAGAACAGATAGCATTATTTAATTATAGGTCATTAATTCAAACCACATAAATATATTCATTAGTATTAAATAAAGCTTAATTTAAAGCTCAGTTCCCACATAGCTGCCTCCCAATAATTCCTGTAGATGTTCCAAAGCAACATAATATTAGGTCAAGTACAATGGAGTAGAAGATAAAATGGAAAGAGAAGATGGCCTTAATTGAGAATAGATATGATCATGATGACCAACTTGATTATAATCATCTTACAAAACATTCACAAGTGTATATCACTATGTAAGTGCATTGCTAAGGCTCCACAAAGGGTCTTTGAAGTGCAATTGAGGGACCATAAAATATAAGCTTTATTAGTTTCACCTATTCCCTGGCTCACTCTTTAAGTATATGAAAATATAAAAATATAAAACACAAACGCGGTTTTGTTATCAGTGGATATGCTCCAAAATGTTATTGCCTCTAATTAGAGTTTAATACATATAGTGTTAGTGTATAACATGTTTTATATGAAACAGTCCTATATTGGGAAAAAGGCAAATTGCAGTTTATTTTTGTTGCAAAATCATAAGTGGGAATTAATTTTTTGCCCACCAATATTAAAAAGTCTGCATTATGTTTACAAATAATATAATTTGTTTTTATAATTTTTACATAAAATCTAATAACAATCCCTCAGTTACATTCCTGAAGAGATAACTGGATAAAATGGTCCAACAGAATCTGACAGTGCTGCTTGAATTCAATCTACTGGCAGTCATAAAGTGCCTTGAGCTGCAGGCTCCCCTCTTTGGGGTCTTTCTTATCATCTGCATGGTCACAGTGTTGGGCAACCTGGGTATGATCATCCTGACCAAGGTGGACTCCCGCCTCCACATACCTATTTATTTTTTTATAAGACACGTGACTTTCATTGATCTTGGCAATTCTACTGTCATTTGTCCCACGATGCTGGTAAATTTTGTTAGGGATCAAAATACCATTTCTTATTATGCTTGTGCTGTACAGCTGGCCTTTTTCCTTTTGTTCATTTTCAGTGAATATTTCATCTTATCAGCCATGGCCTCTGACTGCTATGTGGCCATCTGTAACCCTCTGCTCTACAATGTTATCATGGCCCAGAGACTTTGTCATGTACTTGTGGGTATCCCCTAACTCTACAGCACCTTTCAGTCTCTGATGTTCACCATTAAGATTTTTACATTGGCCTTCTGTAGCTCTAATGTCATCAGTCCTTTCTACTGTGGTGATGTTCCCTTGTTATCTATGCTCTGTTCCAGTGCACAAGAAATAGGATTACTGATCATAATATTTGCAGCATTTAATTTGATTTTCTCCCTTCTATTAATCCTAGTGTTCTACCTGTTGATACGGATAGCCATATTTCAAATGCATGCAGCTAAGGGCAGGAAAAAAGTTTTCTCCACATGTGGTTCCCATCTGACTGTAGTGGCTATATTCTATGGGACTCTATTATTTATGTATGTGCAGCCTAACTCTGTTCTCTCTTTCGAAAGTGACAAAATAACTCAACGTTCTACACTTTAGTCATGCCTATGCTTAACCCCTTGATCTACAGCTTACGGACAAAGATGTAAAAAATGCCTTTTACAGAGTATTTAAGATTTTCTGATCATTGTATTTAATATTCAATATATAATATTGTTCTAAAAAGCTATGACAAATGCAAATGTCATTTGATAATATTTTTAATGTATAGAATTACTTTATCCTTGGCTCCCAAGCAAAGACTTTCCCTCTGTGCTTCCATAGAACCTCATAATTCCCCTGATATTTTACACTCTCCAACTATACTTCCTTAAAACATTTGTTAGTTCCTCAGTTTGTTTGTTGTTGTTGTTTTTATCTTTAAGGATCTTCTTAACCTTATTTCTTTTGTATTTTCTGAACAAAAAAACACACAAAAAAAAACAGTGATAGGTTGAGATTGAGACAGTAAGTTATCTATGTATTCTTTTGACCCCATCAAAAATGTATTTGATCTATTACTATGCATTTCTACTGTAATAATCACTTCTTGTTCACTATGTATTACTCATGTATAAGTGATAAATTTTATCATTAACACTTGATTTTGTTTCCTGACTCCTTGTAGACATAATGTACTACTTGCTGATTTTCTTGGCGATATATCAGATGCACAGAAAACAGGTAGTTCAGAAAGAATTATTGTTAAGAAGTAATCAAATGCAGACAACATGGGGAATGGAAGGAAGGATAAAAGAAAAGCTGTGTAAGTTGCCTGTTTGGAAGGACTTAAGGATTCAATAAAGATGAAAATTGAAGGAAAACATGATAAAGAAAAGCTATTGTGAGAACCACAAGGTAATATCGACATATTATCTAATATTATTTTATTGAATTTGGAGAATATTATATTGGTGAAGAAGGAAGAACAAAATCTTAAGGACAAAATATCCTAGGATAAAATATTTTGTTACAGAGCATCTGAAATCTCAGTAAAGCCACTATGTGGATAAGACACCATTCATCAATAGAGTATACATAGAAGGTGGGTGAGCAAAACTGTCATGAATTACTGAATGTTCTATTGATGTAATACACACTTTTCTCATTGTATTACATTTAGTTACTACTATGCTTTGGGGATAGATGTTTATGCCATTTTCAACTCTGTTTCAAACAAACAAGCCATAAAAAAATAAAAAAAACACCTTTCTATATATTATGCTTTCTTTGTTGCTGAATAATTACAGCAGTAAAATCCCCAACCATGTGCCCCAATTTAGAAAAATCTACTTAGTTTGTCTATCTGCTTTGTTTTGGCATAGATGGTATATTAAGAAAAATTTCTGACCTGTTAAACAATATAAATATAGTCTATGATATCTGAGACTGAGTTGCTCAAAAAGGAAAAATGTGAGCCAAAAAGAAATTGCTTAAAGATAAATAAATATATATTTATTTATTTATATATTATATATTTATATATACATATATAATTGACAAAATAAAAATGTAATAGCTAATGTAAATCACATATTGGATTGTTTTTTTTTTAACTCATTCTATCATTCTAGATGTGTATTTCATTTATTAAGTCAGACTCCAAAATCCTCTGCCCTTATAAAATGTATATTTTAGTCAATGATTAGAAAACAATACAAATCTAAAAATGATATATGTTGGTTAATTTTATATGTCAACATGTATAGATTATGGTGTTCAGTTGTTGGCCAAACACTGGAAGACTTCTTGCTGAATATCTATTTTATAGATGAGATTAGAATCTACAATCTATTGACTTTAACTAAGGAAGATTATCCTCAATAATGTTAGTCTCAATGGATCAGTAGATCTTAAGAACTAGAACTGACTGTTCCACTATTCAAAAGGAATTTTGCTTCAAGTCTACACCCTCCTCTCCTTTCTCTGTATTCAGCCTAAGGAATTTTCATTCAAGACTCCAACATCACTGTTACCAGAATTTCCAGTCCCCACAATCATATGAACCAATTCCTCCTAATAAATCTCTGAATACATGCATACATTATCCTGTTGGGTTTTTTTTTCCTCTGGAGAGCCCTGACTGATACAGCCTGCAATTCACAAGGGTGAAGAATGAGATAAGCAGAGCATTAGTAGACAATACACATATAAAAGAGGTCAAATGAGTATTTTAAATATTTTTACATTGGTGAAATTTTAAAAACATAAAATAATCGTTTTAAAGAATACAATTCAGTGACAGTACACTCACAGAGTTTTGCAACCATCACCTGTATCCAATCCAAAACATTTTCATCATCATCAAGGGAAATCCCATGCCAATTATGAAGTCACTCCTGGTTCTCCCAATTCCACATTCCCTGGTATCTACAAATCTCCTTTTGGTCACTATGAATTTGCCTATTCTGGATATTGCATACAAATTCAATCATAAAATATGTGACCTTTTGTATTTGGCTTCTCTAAATTAGCATAATATTTTCAAGGTTCATCCATGTTGTTGTATGTAACAGGATGTCATTCATTTTTATGGCTAAAAATTGCATTTATGTATATACTACATTTTGTCTTCCATTCCTCTGTGATTGCCATTTCACTTATGTCCATAATTTGGCTACTAGTGATTAATGCTAGTATGAGAATTCATGCAGTACTATTTGTTTGAATTTTTTCCACTTCTTCAAGATTATATCTAGATGTGAAATGCTGTGTCATATGATAAATCTATGTTTAACCTTTTTAAGATTGCCTAACTGTTTTACACAGAAGTTGCACCATTTTATATTCCCCCAGGTAATGTACAAGGGCTCAAATTTATCCCACACTTTGCCAAAATTATTTTCATTTTTAAAAGTTTGTCAGTCCTAGTGTATGTGAAATTTTATCTCACTTCTTTGAATTGCAATCCCCTTGTTTAGCTTTTGGTGGCAGGTATAGGAATCTGTTGCCAAATAATGATCATGAAGCTTTGCTCATATATTTTCTTCTAAAATTATATAATTTAACCCTTGTCTTTAGATCTTTGAGTTAATTTTTGTTTATGATTTGAGGAAGAAGTCCAACATCATATTCTTGCATGAGAACGTACAGTTGTCCCAGCAACTCTTATTGAAGAGAACATTATTTCTTTATTGAATGGACTTGTAACTCTTGTTGAAGATATTATTTTCATTACTGATATCTAAGTTCATTTTCTTGTGGTCCGCGAAGATAACTTGCATGATTTAAAACATTTCAAATTTATTGAGACTCATTTTATGGCCTACCGAATGGTACATCCTGTAGAATATTCCATGAGCATTTAAGAATAATGTGTTGTCTACCATTTTGGGGTAGAATGATGTGTGTAAATCTCTCAGGTCTAGTTTTTTAGAGTGCTTTTCAAGAGTCATCCATTTTATTATTAAGCTTCAATCTAATTATTTTATCCATTATTGAAAATGGAGAACTGAATTTGCAACTATTATTATAGAAACTCTCTCTCTCCTGAATTTTGTTCATTTTTGTTTCATTATTTGGGTGCTCGGCTCTTTGGTGCCTAAAGTTTGTAATTATTATATCTAGATTAATAACATTTTAACAATTTTAATATGTTCTTTGACTCTCACAACAGTTTTAATTTAAAGTATTTTTTAAATATTAACTTAGCAACATCACCTTTCTTTTCATCTCAATTTCTCTATTCATATTTTTTTATCTAAATTGTCCATTGATGGGCCCTTGATATTGATGACTATGCTTGCAAGCTTTTGCTCTTGAAATTGAAAGTTAGCCTAGTGTTGTGGGATACCTAAGACTTGCCTCCTGAGAGCCTCTTTGTTGCTCAAATGTGGCCTCTCTCTAAGACAAACTCAGCATATAAATGCGTTATCTTCCCCCCAGTGAGGGACATGACTCCCAGGGATGAGCCTCCCTGGAACCGAGGGATAACTCCCAAGGACCAACTAACAATGCAAATGGAAAGACTTCAAATAAAAGGGGGAAAGGTAAAGACAAATGAGTTTATATGGCTAAGAGACTTCAAAGTCAGTTAGGAGGTCATCCCAGAAGTTACAGTAATGCACATCTCAGCAGAATCTCATAAACTGCCAAAGTGGATACTACCACAAACAGTGGGGCTTCTGGGGGCTCTGGAAACACCAAGGTCCTATGGTCAGGACAGATAGCTCAGGAGTTTGGTGCTTTGCCAGTGAGCCTGACTTTGTAGTTTGTGTTCCTCAGAGTGACAGAGTTGGGCTCAGTCATGTCTTCCTTACAAAAGGCTCATCTGTCCCTTCTATTTGACCCTATACTTGATGCTGGAGTTGGTAGATGTACATCCAAGAGACTTGAATCTCTGGGCTGTCCATGTGCCCGCTGGGCCCTGAGCCTCAGTGGATTTGCAACACCTACTCTTCAGTTCATTGGAGTCACCTAGGGCAACTAAAAAGTAGGTGAGGATTGACAAACATACCAAAGAAATGAGAGAGCCTACAACTGCAAGCAATAGAGTCCCATCCATCAGCTGTATGGCATCGAAGACTCCTCTCAATTAGAGGTGGAGTGGACATCATCATCCCAGAATCCTTAGGATTGGGGAATGAACTATGGACTAGAGTGGACTTACTGGTCTTCTACTATAAACTTATTGTCATTCCAGCATTGGAAGAAATTACAAAATTAATGTGGAGATAGTGGCCACTGGAGGCTCTGAGGGCAGGGAGAGGAAAAACAGGTGTACTCTGGGGGCATTTTCAGGACTTGGGAATCATCCTGAGTGACATTGCAATGCCAGATATAGGCCATTATGTATCTTCCTATAACCTGCAAAATTGTGTGGGAGAGAGTGTAAACTACTATGTGAACTTTGGTCTATGCTCAGTGGCAATGACCCTGGATGTGTTTATCAATTGCAATGAATGTGCCACATTAATGAAGGATGTTGTTTGTGTGGAAGGTTGTGGGAGGTATGAAGAGTGGGGCATATGGGAACCCCAATATTTTTGTGTAACAATTATGTAATCTAAGTAACTTTAAAAAATTAAAAATATATATTTACAAATAAATAAATAATAAAGTGAGTCTCCTGTAGATAGCCTTTAGTTGGGTTATGTTTTTCTTTTTTAAAATCCATTCTGCCAGCCTCTGCCTTTATTTTTTTTATTTTTTTTCATGTCTTTTTTTTTTTTT
>JAQZBX010057861.1:0-17864 GCA_029593785.1 Cabassous unicinctus
CAATTCATTGAAATTGATCAAGAAATGACAGAATTAGTATTTAGATATTAAAGTTTTTATTATAACTGCATTCTATATATTCAAGAAACTACAGCAAAGATTAAGCATGTTAAGTTGAGACATGGAATATAATTTAAAAATCAAAATATCTAAAGATGAAAATGCAATAGCTGAAATGAAAAATACACTGGATGGGATTAATAGCTGATTAAAATTTGCTGAAGAAAAATTAGGGAACTTGAATAAATAGCAATAGAAACTATTAAAAATGAAAAACAAAAAGGAAAAGACTGGAAAACAAAGGAGCATTACAGAACTGTGAGATAAATTCAAGTGATATATTATGTTTAATTAAAATCCTCAAAGAAGGGTTGGGGCAGAAAGTATTTTATAAAATAATGGCTAAAAATGTTCAAATATGTTGAAAACTATAAACAAACAGATCCAAGAATCTCAACAAACCCCAAGCACAGGAAATATGAAGAAAACTACACCACAGCATATTATAATCAAATTGTTTAGAACTGGTAATAAAGAGAAAGTCATAAAAGCAAACAGGAAAAAAAGATACATTATGCATAGGGGAAAAAGTTAAGGTTTGCAGCAGATTTCTCATTATCAACAATACAAGCTGAAAGTCATAGAACAACATCTTTAAAGTACTGAAGGAAGAAAATAAAATCTCTTAACCTAGAACTCTTAACCTAGTTAAAAAATATATATATTCCAAAAACAAAAACAAAATTAAACTTCATGCAAACATTTAAAAGATGAATATATTCATCACCTGTTAACCTACACTACAAGAAAATGTCAAGGAAGTCGTTCAAGGAGAAGCAAAATGATGCCAGATGATTACCTGGATCTAAACAAAGGAATGAAATCATGGGAAATGGTAACAACATGGGTCACAATAAGACTTTACTTCATATGAAATGAAAATGGATCATAGACCTAAATATAAAGCCTAAACTTAAACTTATAAAGCTATCAGAAGAAGACATAGGATAAAATCTTTGTGACATTTGGTTAGGCAAAAATTTCTTAGATACTATAACAGAAGAATAAATCAATACATATGACATCACTGAAATTAGGAATGTCTGCTCTCTGAAAGAAACATTAAGCAAATGAAAAGAGAAGCTAAAGCCTGGGAGAAAATATTTGCAAAATTTAATAAAGGATGTGTCTCCAGAATTTACAAAGAACTGTCAAAATTCATTACTAATAAAACAAATAACTCCCCCCAAAATGGGCAAAAGATTTGAACAAATATTTTATCAAAGACAATATATAGTTGGTAAGTAAGGACATGATAAGACGCTCCACATCGTTAGTCATTACAAAAATGCAAATTAAGAGTACCTAGCTAAATGTTGGGCTTAAAATATGTATGTAGTTGGTAAAATAAGCCCAATAAACCTATTGAAAATTATGATCAAATGTTTTCCAACACTTGCTTTGAACAATCTCAATGTATCTTTAAATATTTCATGAGACATGAAAATATCAACTTTCTCAAAATTAAATCATTTTCATTTAACTTATTGTGATAAATAAAATGCAATCTGAAGAGTGTGCAAGAAAATGTTGGAAATTTTATAGTACAATGGTAAGAACCATCATATTAGGAGAAGGAATCAGAAAATTAAATGTTTCCTACTGACGCCTTTCATGGTCTGATATAGAATATTACAGTGTCCCAGCTATGATCTTCCCAAAGGTATCACTTAACATGGATTCATCAGAATCTATAAACCCAGTGAGTTTATTCCAATTCCTGTTATTCTTCATGGACACTTAGTAGCCTTCTCCCTAATACGTACGTTAGAGGGAAAACAGCACCTCCAATAGATATGACATGAAAAGTACCTTTGTATTGAGTTGGTCTTGAATTTCTGAGTTGGTCTTGAGAAATAGGCTATTATACTTTTCATTTAGTTTAATCAGAACTAGCATAGTTCTCTAAGAGTTGCACAAAAGTAAATAACTGCTCTAAGAAACTGAATATTTAAGTGTCCGAGTAGCAGTTTAAAACTCGACTGTCCTTTTATATTGTGCCATTGATCTGCATGATGGGTGTGAAAAGAAAGATAAGAAAAAAGTTGAAAAGAAAGCATAAGTTGAAGAGAAAGCATAAGAAAAAGAGATATTAGCAAAGAAGAATGAAAGCATAAGAAAAAGAGATATTAGCAAAGAAGAATGAAAGTTAGTATTACAGTATATGCATTTTTAAAAGATCGTATAATGCTTATAATGAAAGCTATATTTTATAAAAGAAGAAATGTATTTGAAAGATGTCTAACTCCAATTAAATCCAAGAGAAGACAGGAAAGGTCAGAGAGACTAAGAGATGTGATATTAAGTAGAAAAGTTCTAAAACAAAACTCTATTTGGTGGCATTTTTTCAACTCGGGAGCAACCATAAAAAGGCAGCACCCAGCTGAAGGGACACTCTTCTCTTGCAAGCTGGAGAAGCTACCTGAAGTGTGAAGTCTTTGTCTAAAACCCTGGAGAGAGCATTCTGCAATAAACAACTTGATACCACTTTATCTTGTCATACAACACCGAAACTCTTCACAATAATTTGAAAATATGCTCCTCTGCTTCGTACACAGGCAAAGCTCCCACTAGTGTCTGCATAAGAAGAACAGGATCAAGCATGCTGTGTCTAAGTGGAAGAGCCCTGGTCACCCAGGCAGCTCTCTATTTTCAATTGTTGGATTAGTCCTAAATCTTCAAAGCAATCTTTAAAAAGTAAAATGCAAACAGCACAATAACTCAATAAGACAATAGCATATTCAAATGATTTCTAGGTAATTTCTCATCCCAAGGTTTTTCTAAATTAATTAGAAAGAAGATTCCATGCACACTTTAATGTTTACATAAAGTGATTTGAAAACTTTACATTACACCTCATTAAAAAAAAATTAGAACACACCCAAACTTTTAACTCTGGTAATGCCAGCACTATATCCTAGCTATGGAGATTACATTAAAAGATATCTGTTGCTGCATAATAGACTGTCTCAAAATTTATCAACTTCAAACAACACAAATTTATTGTGTCACAATTTCTGTGAGTCAGGGATTTGGGCCTGACTTAACTGCATCCTCTGCTTCAGAATTTCTCACAAGGCTGCAATCAAGGCTTGACTGGGGAAGAATTTGCTTCCAAGTTCACCTGTGTGAGTGACAGGATTTGATTCCTTGCACATTGTTGGAATGAAGACTTCAGTTTTTCACTGATTATTGACTAGAGGCCTCCCTCAATTCCTTGCCATGTGAGCATCTCCATAAGGCAGCTTATCAACAGGACAGTTGGCTTCACCAGAGTGGCCCACAAGAAGAGTCAGAGAGAGAGTGTAAGTCAGAAAGTCTTGGTATTTTATACCCTAAACTCTGAAGTGATATCCCATTGCCTTTGCCATAATCTATTCAACAGAAGCAAATCACTAGGTCCAGCACACACCCAAGAAGAGGGAATTATACAAGACCTAGAATATCAGTAGGTGGGGATCTTTGGGATCATGTCAGAAGCTGCCTACCACTATAAAAGAAACCCTACAGCATAGACTACCCATCAACCATCATCATCATCATTATCATCTTGAATGACAATAAACATTTGTTGATTCCTTTCAATGTACACTGCATTGGTGTTAGAACTAGGTGTTGAAAGATATAAAATATACATTTGGCCTTTAAGAAAAACAATTTTAATGTTGCCAGCATGAAATGAATTTGACTCTAAATTCACTGTTCTTTTTTGAATAATATAATACAATTTAATAAACTAGAATATGTAATAGAATATTAGGATATTAGAGGTTGCAAAATTCATATAAATGTATTATAACAATGTGAGTAAACTCAACTTTATAGACAATTTAGTTTGACACCTAAGAATAAAAATGCTAAAAATATTATGATTCTATATGAAATGATTCTTCTGGTATCTAAACCAAATATGTTTTATGTTACACGTACATAATAAAAGCCCTTTAGGATTTAATGATAGCTGAAATTACCAAGTTGCACATTTCTTCACTTCACAGTACTTCATTTTAAAAATGAGCTAAATTGGATATGTTGTCTTGAGTCATATCATACTTTCCCCTTCAACATGCCCAGAAAATAAGAGTATAAATATGAAAAGTTAATGTACAATGCAAATTAAATATATGGATTCATTTAATTCATGTAGGCTTAATTTTATGTATGAATATTTTAAAAAATCAATTAACAGACTTCAGATTACCATTTCTTTAAGATCTCAAAAAAGACCATGAGATCTTCTGGGTTCCTGATTCTGTCTCAATTGTATTTCTCATTTCCTTTTATTACAACCTTTATCACTTTGTATTTTAGTTATTTGCTGAATCAATAAAATGATAGTCATAATGCCTTTGTGGACTTATCCTAAGTCCAGGCCAATCTAGGCAAATAAGATTTGATTTCCTTCATTAGAGATAGGACCTTTCAAGAAATTTCTCACATATTTTGGGCAGTGGCAAGTTCTTGAGCAAGAGTTTGGAGTCAGGTCCTGAAGGAGCACATCTTTTCCTGCTGGCTTTAAATTTAATATTATTCACATTTTATTTTGGATACTTCATCATATACAAATGTTGGTCACAGATAAGTTTAACCACATAGATAGCTAACAAATATTGGTCCATGATAACTATAATTTGGGCAAGCCACAGAATATTTTAATAGACAAAATTCCAGAGATTACTTTCTTCAAAGAGTTCTGAAATATTATGCACCAAAGCATCAATCGTGGTTATTTCTAATTGTGGGACTATGAGTTTTGTTTTCATTGTTGTTTCTGCTGTTGTTTAATTTTGTTTCTCTCCTTTTTCTATTTTTTATACAATGGTCATGATTTACTTTGGCAGTAATTTTTTAAAAAACTTTAAACATTAAAAATCAAACCCTTTGTGTGGGATAACTTCTACTTGCCCCTTTAGAGCCAGTGTTCATCGTTCCTTCTCAGCCCTGCTCTGTGCCCAGGAGGCTAATACATATAGACTGAATCAAAACCTTAATTGTACTTGGGCTTCCGTTTTAGGTTTGGCAGAACAACACAGAGTGAGAGAAGTGTGAGGTTGTGTTGTTATTTGTTTCCTTATCTCCTTCCCTGCTAGGAATCCTTACACAGCCTGTGAATGCTATGGAGGCCACAGTTCCTTGTAAGGCAGTTTTTCCTCCATATTCTGGAAACTGCTCCATCTCCTTGTCCCTTCACACCTAGAAGTGGTAAAACCTCCCCACTGTTTTTAGCTCTGAGACACTCATGTGTCCCTGAGTCCCTGATTGGTTTCCCTAAAAAGCCCTATTAATGTCTTTTCAAATTATTGAATTTAAGTTTGCTCATATGTTTTCTATCAAGAGCCTGAATGATAAAAGACTATATTATAAATTTCCTGAAAATGAATTTCTCATATTGAAATAATTTTGGTTGAATTGATATTCATATTATCTGAATTAAGGCCAAAATATGACAATGATTAAATATTTGCAGAGTTTAATTGGGTAGCAAATGTTGAGGCATTGTTTTTCTATTAAATGAGCCTTTAACCAATGAATATTACATGTTATGATACAGCCATCTCCAATCCTTATTCTTTTTTGTCTTCATACCTAAGAATAATTTCATACCATTTAAATATAAGATGTGCATACCTTAAAACTCAGTAATTTCTTTTCCAGAAGTTTATTTTATAGGAGTACTCATATTTGAGAAAAAAATTATGTGCAAGCATTTTTAGGAAAAAATTAATAAGACTATCTTCTTGATTAGGCAATGATTAAATAAATAGTAAGATAGAGCTAAATAATGGCACATGCAATAGTTAAAAAGTATGTGATAGACCTCCAAATACAGGTGTGAGTAACTATCTAAGACATACGGTTAAATGAAAAAGCATTTTTTAATTTGAAAAAAGTATGGTATCTCTTTCTCTCTCTCTCTGTTTCCATAAATGCATTGTTAAATTAAAAATATTTCCTAAGGAGAAGACCAATGGTGTTATGGTGAACATTCATGAGTCATTCTATATATGACTGCAAAATTTTGCAGTACAAAAATAATGAAGAATCATTTATGTAGACAAAATATTTAAAAATTTGCAGGGTGATCTCACTGGAAAGATATACATTAAATGTCGTTAAATCTTCAGATAAGTAAAATATAAACTGATTATTTCCAGTGCACAAAGCAGGTTGTTTCTCTTGCTTCCACGATTAGCAAAGACTATGAAACATAAGAAATTGGTGGTTTAGACTCCCAACAACTTTCAATTACAAAATGATCTTATAGACTCTTTAAAATTAGTATACTCAAAGTAATCAAAGTTATAAGGTATGACCATACATTATAAAAAGTATAGACTTATTGAAAAAGGAACTAAACAGATACTGAATAAACCAAATTCAGTTTGTCACTGAAATTACTACTTGAATGCATAGGTTAAGCATCATATTGGACATAATTGAAGACAGCATTAGTGAAGTAGACTAGAGGTGTGAAGAATTTCCCAGAACACAGCAAAAATTGATGAGTAGTTGAAAATGGGAGGGAGTAGTCAGGTGCTATAAAAGGAAAGAATAATAAATCCAAAATTAGTTTAATAGAAGTTCCAGAAAGAAAAACAGAGAATGAAAGAGAGGAAATATTCAACGTTATATTGGCTGTATTGATAAAGACATATACTCAGAAAAATACCCAGATGGAGGCACATGTCCCACAAAGGATACATTTGAATAACTGTAGACACATTAGATTATGAAATAGCAGAACAACTTTTTTTAACTTTGCAAAGAGATTAAAAAGCATCCTGAGAAAACAAAGCAAGAAATGAAATTAAGAATCAAGTAGATAAATATAAGTAACTGTCATAAACAATAATAGTAATAAAATTGGGCAGCCTAAAAACAAGGGGAAGTCAAATACCCATTGACAATAACAGGAAAGGCAGAAAGATGACAATTTGAATTTAAGAATTCTCCGGTTCTTATATTTATCAGGAGGAAAGCAGCAACAGTGTTTTAGATTTTTATAATTAAAAAATAGATGTTAAATAGTAAAACAAAAGAATATATATGTATTTATATTTATATATAATTTGCAAAACAGAAAGAATAAATAGAAAAAAATAGTTGCCTTTAAGGACAAGTAGAGGAGGCAGAGAGGGCAGAAAAGGCACTATTTTGTTCAATGTAAGTTCTTTGTGTTATTAATTTTGTAAATATAACTATGTGGATTATTTTGTGCTTATGTATATGTTTATATATGTAGGGATATATTTGCCTGTGAAAAATATAGAAATATATACTTAGAAATGTTAATGCCACTTACGACAATTTAGGAGAATAGTTTTCATTTGAATTTTCTTAATAAATACAGTGACTTTTGTAATTCAAGAAAGCAAACAGAAGGACAAATTTAAAAGTAAATACCAACTATTGTCATGCAGAAGAAATACAATGAAAGAATTTTCTTCATCCTGTTTTCCAAACCTCAATATTTAAAAGCCAATTTTCCATAAGTAAATTATTAAGGCAGTGTATGCTTACTCTCTTTGTTTCCAAAATACATTACAGTTATTGTTCTCAAGTCAATATTCATTTACATTACCCACAAATATGCATTTTCTGATGTTTTTTATTCCCTCCAGAATTTCCATTTTACTACATGAGAACTTTTTTTCCTGCTTTAATAATCTCTTTTTGCTTTTCTTCTAGTTGAGAACTGCTGATGCCCTCCAAGACTTTGTTTCTGAAGAATTTTTTTTTCTTCATTTCTGAAGAATTTTTTTTGCTTTTCCTTTAAAAAAAAGTTTATATCAATGTAACAAATTACTCTGTTAACACAAGATAATAACCGCAATAACAATAAATATGCTCTGCTCTGTGGTTACACTTACCTCTTATGTTTGCTCATTTTTAAAACTTGAGGGACTTGGGTGAAGCCTGAAAAGGGACATCGATATTATGGTGCAGAGGAGAGAAATTGTTTTGCTTGCAGTTGGAGATACTTTGTTTTAGGGATGGGACTGGACCACCATCACTCTCTCCTTAGTTGTACAGGGCAGACCCAAAGACCTGGAGAAGAGAAGTAGGCTGCAGCTCTGCTGGGTTTCAGGGCTCAACCTTAATAGAACAATACAGTCTCTGAAAAATATACTTAAGAGGTACATTGAAAATTATAGGTTCAAATAAAAGGAAGAGAACAATCATGATTAGAGGAATTATAAATGAGTGTAACTATGTTATACTGGGGAAATAGTTTTATATATTTCCAGATAGTGCCCACCAAGGGGGTGTTGATTTTAAGAATATTTTTGTTGTATTGATACGAGGTTGTGAGGTTATATTCTTTCAGCATTTTAAAGGTGACATGTCCTTGATTTCTGGCATTCATTGTTTCAAATTAGAACTCAGCTACAAGTCTTATTGTATTTTTTTTTTCTTTTAAGGTAATGTGTCTTTTTACTATGGTTGATTTTAAGACTTTTATTTTGCCAGTGTGTGTTTAATGGGTGTTTTTAGCTGGGCCTAGGTATGACTTTGTATTTATTCTTGGAATTTTCTAAACTGCTTGAATCTATAGATTGAGTATTTCATAGTATTGGGAAATTATTGATCTTTATCTCTTTTAATAATGCTCTGCACCATTCTCCTTCTCTTCACTTTCTGAGATCTTTATGATTTATGAGTATTCCTCACATGTTTCTCTTACTGTGTTCTCTTTTCCCCATTTTCCTTTCTTCTTGACCTTCAGCTTATGTATTTTGCAGTGGTCTATTGAAGGGATGACTTCCAGTCCTATAATCTTTTGATCTGCTGTGCTCAATCTGCTATTAACCCAAACATTGGGTTCTAGAATGCCTGTTTGAAAAATTTTATGGATTCAAATTCTGTGGTGAAACTCTATCATTTCATCTCCTTTTTTCTTTTCCCTTAATTTAAAAATGTATTAATCATTAATATTTTTCAAACCTTATCTTCTAGCCCCTTTAGTTGAAATATTTATACTTCTGTCTCTTGCTTCAAATTTTATCACATTTTTAATTATTTTTCAAAAATTTTTTCTTATTTCAAAATTTCAAGATTTTTTTCTTATTTACTTGACCCAGTTAGTAAAGAAATCATAGCAATCTCAGATGATAGTATCTTTCACCAAATTCTTTTTCCTTTTCTCTGTTAGACAAGGATTAATCTGAGTTTGGATTAAATTTCAGTTTTAGTAAAATGTAATCTACTTCTACTTCTTCTTCATTCTTGGAGTACGTCCCACTTACTGCTACCTTCAGACATATATAACTTTTCTTTTTCATTGGTTCACTAGGCATATTTTCCCGCTGTACACTAATAATACAGAATTGGAAGTTACAGTCTCATTTTATGAACATTCATGTTAATCAAAGGCCTTAAATGTCATGTTTGCAACAATTTAACCTATGATGGAAAAAATTCCAAGTCACAGAATTTTTTATTTATGCTCACAAAGTGGTTTGATGAATACTGGGCTACTCAGAGATAAACAGCCTGGGATTATAGTCTCCAGTCAAAAGGCAGTTATTGGCATAATGGAAAAAAAGCATGACCCAACTACATGCTGTCTGCAAGAGACTCACCTTAAAGTTAAAATTACAAGTAGGTTGGTGGTGAAAGGATGGAAAAAATATGTCATTCAAGTAGTAACCAAAAGAGACCTGGGGTGTCTATAGTAATATCAGAAAAAATAAAGTTTAAGTCAAAAACAGTTACAAGGGACAAAGTTGGTCATTATATGCCAATAAAGGGTACAATTCAAGAGGAAGATGTAGCAATTATAAATATATGTACCTAACAGCAGAGCTTCAAAATATATGAAGCAAATACTGACAAAATTGAAGGGAGAAAATGAAGGTTCTACATTAATAGTAGGAGTATAACACACCACTCTCAATCTAGTCAGAAGATGAATAAAGAAGTACAGGACTTTGTTGATACACTAAGACAACTAGACCTAACACTGCATCCAACAAAAATAGAATGCACATTCTTTTTGTGTACACATGGATCATTCTTCAGGATAGCCTATATGCTGGGAAACAATACAAGTCTCAATAAATTTAAAAAATTGAAATCATAAAATATATATTCTCTGACTACAATGAATGAGAAATGAAAAATTCACAAATAAGTGAAAATTAAATAGCATACTCTTAAACAATCAATAAATTAAAGAGGAAATCAGAAGCAAAGTTAGGAAATATCTTGAGGTGAATGAAAGTGAAAATACAACATACCAAAACTAATGGGATGCATCAAGGACAGTTCTGAGAGGGGAATTTATAGCTCTAAAGGCTTACATTTAAAAAGAAGAAAGACTTTAAATCACAGATGTAACATCAAAACTGGAAGAACTAGAAAAAGAATTGCACACTAAACCCAAAGCAAGCAGAAGGAAGGAAATAACAAAGATTAGATCAGAGATAAATGAAATAGGAAACACAAAATAGAATCAACAAACCCAAAATTTGGTTCTTGGAAAAGATGAATGAAATTGACAAACTTTTAGCTAGATTGACAAAGAAAGAAAAAGAGAGGATACAAATTATGAAAATCAGATATGAAAGAGGAGACATTACATCTGATCCCACTGAAATATAAGGACTGTAAATGGATACTATGAACAACTGTATGTATACCAATAAATTAGATAACTTAGATGAACTGGACAAATTCTTAGAAACACAAAAACCATTTACATGACTCAAGAAGAAAGTGCAGATCTGAACTAACCAATTACTAGTAAAGTGATTGAATCAATAATCAAAAACTTCCCAACAAAGTAAAGCCAAGAACAGATGACTTCACAGGGGATTTCCCAGAAGATTTAATTCCAATTCTGCTCAAAATCTTCCAAAAAATTGAAGAGGTGGGAGCATCTCTTAACTCATTCTACAAGGCCAGAATCACCCTCATACCTAAGCCGGATAAAAGTACCACAAGAAAAGAAAACTACAGGCCAATGTATCTTATGAATATAAATGAAAAAACCCTAAAAAAAAAAAAAAATACTAGCAAACTGAATCCAACAACATCTTCAAAGAATTTTACAATATTGTCAAGTGGGATTTATCCCTGGTATCCAAGGTTAGTTCACCATAAGAAAATCTGTAATGCACCACATTAAGAGAATGAAGAAGAAAAAAAAAAACCAGGATCATCTCAAATAAATAATAAAGGGTCTATATGAAAAGCCCATAGTAACATCCTATTTAATGGTGAAAGACTGAAAGCTTTCCTTGTAAGATCAGGAACAAGACAAGGATGTCCACTGTTACCACTGTTATTTAACATTGTACAGATGTTCTTGCTAGAGCAATTAGGAAAAAGAAAAAGAAATTAAAGGCCTCAGATTGGAAAGGAAGAAGTTACAATTTCATTATTTGCAGATGATGTGATCTTATATACAGAAAATCCTGAGAAATTTACAACAAAGCTCCTAGAGCTCATAAATGAGTTCTGAAAATTGGTAGAGTACAAGATCAACACCCCAAAATCAGTAGTGTTTCTATATACAAGCAATGAACAATCTGAAGAAGAAATCAAGAAAAACATTCCATTCATATTTGCAACTAAAAGAAGCAAATGTCTAGGAATAAATCTAACCAAGGGTGTAAAGGACTTGTACTCAGAAAAGTATAAAACATTGCTAAAAGCAGTCAAACAAGATCTAAATAAATGGATGGTGGATTCAGTGCAATCCCAATCTAAATTCAAAGAACCTTCTTTGTAGAAATGAAAAATTCAAACCACACATTTATATGGAAGAGGCCCCAAATAGCTAAAGCCATCTTGAAAAAGAAGAATGAAGCTGGAGGACTCACATTTTCTGATCTTAAGACTTTGTGCAAAGCCACTGTAATAAAAAAGCATGGTACTGGCACATGGGCAGAGATCTAGACCAATGCATCACAACTGAGACCTCAGAAATCAAACCTTACATTTATAGCCAACTAATATTTGACAAGGGGACAAAGGTCACTCAGTTGGAGAAGAATAGTCTCTTCAACATTTAGTGCTGGGAAAACTGGATTTCCATGTGCAAAAAAAGAAAGAGGACCATATACAAAATTCAACTCAAAATGGATCAAAGACCCAAATATAAGAACTGTAACTATCAAACTCCTAGAAGAAACTTTGGGGAATCATCATTAGGACCTTGCTTTAGGCCAGACGTTCTTAACCTTTTTTGTTCTACAGACCCCTTTGCCAGTCAGGTGAAAACCACGGACCCCTTACTAAGTCCACACTATACTGTGTATTATTCAGTAAATATATCATGCCCGCACCAACACGTCCACACAAGAATAATGTTTTTTTGAATTTTAATTCAAGTTCATGGACCCCTTGTTAAGAACCTCTGCTTTAGGCAATGGTTTCTTAGACTTTACATACAAAGTGCAAGCAATAAGAATTTTAAAACACTGACTTATCTTTGGTATATGTTACTTTTAATTAAAGATTTAAGATTCATCTGTCAGATGTGAGTGAAAAAATATTTACCTGCTCTTCTTTGAGAGCATACAAACTATGTAACGTGATATAGACCAAGACACAGAAAAATGTCTCATCAATTTTTTTACCATAACCCAGTGGGTGGAAAATGAAAAGAGTACAATTCATAGAATATTAAACTTGACTGATGGTCTTTTTAAAAATCTTGAATAGATTAATTCTGAAAGATAAATAGATGATAGATAGAATGACAGACAGCTAGATAATAAATAGAAAGATAAGTAATAGATAAATGACAGAGATTATTGAGCTAGAGTTAGAGCAAAAGTGAGAGCAAGAGAAAGAGAGAGAAATGGAAAGGTAAATATATATGACTCTCTCAAGAAATGTGTTTTTTTTTTTACCGTAGTTGGGGGCAGAGGGTGGATAGAAGCGAGATCATTAAATGAAAATTTGCTATCACTGCTTTACAAAATATCTGAGTTCAAAATATCCCAATATGAACCTAGATACTTTGTTTCCAATGCCACAATTTACCCTTAACAAATATGTATATAAGGTACAGAAATATCCTACAGAGCTTGTTTATTTGTTTGTTTTTCATGCTTTGAATAAAGGAATCTCTGCCAGTACCTATACTTTGATTTGTCTCTTTTTACACCTCTTACCAATATACCTCATTAAGATTCAGAACGGTTGAAAAGCATTTTTTTTATTAATGCCAAAAGGGCAATTGTGAAAATCAAGGTAAGAAAGGAGAACCTGTAACATGCCTCCATTCTGGACTTGTTCTACAACAGATCAGTTTTTGAAAAGGGTGCATATAAGAGGTGAGGACCTGAAAATTTACCCACACCCTCATAGAACTTAAATTCTTTCTGAACTTCCAGACCTATAAGTAACCCAGTTTGAATGCTGCAGAGAATTTCAGTCCAGGCCCAAGTGGTACCCACTGTACAACATATACAGAGATTTTTCAAGACCTATCTAGGAACATTGTTTCTAATTAATATAGACTCTAATAATTTGATGTCTTAGTTAGATCTTTCTTATTTTTTAACATGAGCATTTAGAGCTATAAAATTCCCTCTCAGCACTACCTTTGCTGCATTCCATACATTTTAAAATATATTTATTATTGAAGTATATCAGTCATACATGAACATGCATAAACAATAAGTATATAGTAAAGTTTGTAAACTTACAAAATAAACACACAAAACAGCATACAGGGGTCCCATACATCACCCCTCCACCAACACCTTGCATTATTGTGAAACTTTTGCTACAAACTATGCAAAATCATCATCAAAATATTGCTACTAACTATAGTCCCTACTGTACATTTGGAGTATTTTTCCCCTAACCCATCTTATTTTTTCAAAATATATTTTTATTACAGAGGTTGTGAACTTACAAAACAATTATGCACATGTGTAGAATTCCCATACAACACCCCTTCTTCAACACACCACACCGTGATGGAATATTTGTTACAGATTATGCGATAACATCTTCAGACAATTACCACCAACCATGGTCCATAGCGTATAATTTGGCACACTATTTCCATACCCCGCCCCCCGTTATCAGCACAGTATATATTTGGCATTGATGCAAAAATATTATAGTATTGCTGTTAACCATAGTCCATAGGTCACACCAATTGTATTTTTCCCATGCTTCTCCACATTCTCACTACCCTGCAATAGTGATGTACATCTATTCTAGCTCACAGAAGGACACTCTTGCATCTGTACCATCAACCACAATTCTCACCCACCTCTAAGTGCATTATTAAGTCCCTAGATTATTCTCTAGCTTTCTTTCAATTGACATTTACTTCCCCAGACTACCCTTTTCAGCCACAATACCATTTATAGACCAGTTGCTACTCATTATAATGTGTTACCAACCACTCTATACATTTCCACACTTTTACAGTCAATTAAAACTTCTGCATACATTAAGCATCAATAGTTCTCAACTCTCCTCTTATCTCCTAATAACCTATACTCTAGGTTTTAACTCCATGTGTCTATTCTTCATATTTATTTCATATTAATGAGACCATGCAATATTTGTCCTTTTGTGTCTGGCTTACTTCACTTAGCATAATGTCTTCAAGATTCATCCATGTTATCAAATGTGTCTCAATTTCATTTCTTCTTATTGCAGCATAATATTACATTGTATGTATATACCACATTTTGCTTATCTAGTCATTGGTTGATGGACACTTGGGTTGTTTCCATCTTTTGGCAATTGTGAATAACACTGCTATGAACATCGATGTGCAGATGTCTGTTCATGTCATAGATTTTAGTTCTTCTGGATATATTCCTAGTAGCGGAATTGCTGGATCATATGGCTGTTCTATATTTAGCTTCCTGAGGTACCACCAAACTGTCTTCCACAGAGGCTGCACCATTTTACAATCCCACCAACAGTGAAGCAGTGTTCCTATTTCTCCACATCCTCTCCAGCCCTTACTGTTGTCTTAATTTTTTTAATAAAGGCCATTCTATGTGATGTTAGATGATATCTCATTGTTGTTTTGATTTGCATTTCTCTAATAGCTAGTGATATGGAACATTTTTTCATATGCTTTTTAGCCATTTGTATTTCCTCTTTGGAGAAATGTCTATTTAAATCTTTTGCCCATTTTTTAATTGAACTTCTTGCTCTTTTATTGTTGAGTTGTATGATCTCTTCATATAGAATGGAAATAAAACCCTTATCTGACATGTGGTTTCTAAATATTTTATCCCATTGAGTGGGCTGCCTTTTCACCTTCTTGATGAAGTCCTTTGAATCACAGAAGTGTTTAAGTTTGAGGAGGTACCATTTATCCATGCTTTCAGTGTAAGGTTTAAGAATCCACTACCTACCACCAGGTCTTGAAGATGTTTCCCTACATTTTCTTCTAGGAGTTTTATGGTACTTGCTTTTATATTTAGGTCTTTGATCCATTTTGAGTTAATTTTTGTATAAGGTGTGAGATAGGGGTCTTCTTTCTTTCTTTTGGCTATGAATATCCAGTTCTCCCAGCACCATTTGTTGAATAGACTGTTCTGCCCCAGCTGAGTGGGTTTGACAGCCTTTTGTCAAAAATAACTTGGCCATAGATGTGAGGGTCTGTTTCTGAACCATCAATTCAGTTCCATTGGTCTGTGTGTCTATCTTTATGACAATACCATGCTGTTTTTACCACTGTAGCTAGGTACTATGATTTAAAGTCTGGAAGTGAGAGTCCCCCAACTTCACTTTTCCTTTTTAAGATGTTTCTGGCTATTTGAGGCCTCTTACCCTTCCAGATAAATTTGATAATTGTGTTTATCATTTCTTTAAAAAATGCTGGTGGAATTTTTATTGGGATTGCATTGAATCTGTATATCAATTTGGGTAGAATTGACATCTTAATGATATTTAGTCTTCCAATTCATGAGCATGTTCTTCCAATTATTTAGGTCTTTTAAAATTTCTTTTAACAATGCCTTGTAGTTTTCTGAACACAAGTACTTTACATACTTGGTTAAGTTTATTCCTAAATATTTTATTCTTTTACTTGTTATTGTAAATGGAATTTTTTTCCTAATTTGCTCCTCAGATTGCACATTACAATTGTATAGAAACACTGCTGATATTCATCTTGTATCCTCACACTCTACTGAAATCATTTATTATCTCTAGAGATTTTGTGGTAGATTTTTTCAGGACTTTCTAGATATAGGATCATATCATTTGCAGATACTGAATGTTTTACTTCTTTCTTTCCGATTTGGATGCCATTTATTTTTATTTTTATTTTATTTTTTACCTTATTGCTCTAGCTAGAACCTCTAGCACTATATTGAGCAACAGTGGTGACAGTGGGCATCCTTGTCTTGTCCTTGATCTCAACAGGAAAGCTTTCTGTCTTTTACCAATGAGTACAATGTTAGCTGTGGGTTTTTGATATATGGCTTTTATCATGTTGAGAAAGCTTCTGTCAATTCCTATATTTTGTAGTATTTTTATCAAGAAAGGATGCTGTCTTTTGTTAAATGCTTTTTCTGCATCAATCAATAAGATCATGGGATTTTTCTTCTCTGATTTATTAATGTGGTGTATTATGCTGATTGATTTTCTTCTGTTAAACCAGCCTTGCATGCCTGGTATAAAACCCACTTGATCATGATAAATATTTCTTTTACTGTGCTGTTGGATCTGATTCACAAGCATTTTATTTGGGATTTTTGCATCTGTATTCATTAGAGAAATGGCTTTGGTATTAGAGTATTGGCTTCATAGAAAAAGTTTGGTAGTGTTCCTTCTTGTTCAATTTTTTGGAAGAGCTTGAGTAAGATTGATATTAAATCTTCTTTGAATGCTTGGTAAAACTCACCTGTGAAACTGTCTGGTCCTGGGCTTTTCATTTTGGGGAGCTGTTTGATGACTTTTTCAATCTCTTTACTTGTGATTGGTTTGTTGAGGTCTTCTATTTCTTCTAGGGTCAGTGTAGGTTGTTTTTACGTTCCTAGGAATTTTTCCACTTTGTCTACATTGCTTAGTTTTTTGGCTTAAAATTGTTCATAGTATCCTCTTATGATCTCTCTTATTTCTGTGGAGTCAGGAGTAATGTTCCCATTTTCATTTTTTATTTCATTTATTTGCATCTTCTCTCTCTTTTTCTTAGTCTGTCTAGCTAAGAGTTTGTTGGTTTTTGTAATCTTCTTAAAGAGCCAAGTTTTGGTTTTGCTAATTCTCTCTGTTGTTGTTGTTGTTGTTGTTGTTGTTCTCAATTTCATTTATATCTGCTCTGATGTTTGTTATTTCATTCCTTCTACTTGCTTTGGGATTAGTTTGCTGTTCTTTTTCTAGATCCTCCAGCTCTTTAGTTAGGTCATTGATTTTAGCTCCTTCTTCTTTTTTAATATAAGCATTGAGGACTATAAATTTCCCTCTCAGCACTGCCTTCACTTCATCCCATATGTTTTGATATGTTGTATTCTCATTGTCATTCATCTCGAGATATTTATTGATTTCTCTTGAAATTTCTTTGACCCACTGATTATTTAAGAGTATATTGTTTAATCATATATATGTGTGAATTTTCCCTTTTTCTGCTGCTTGTCCATTTCCAACTTTATTCCATTATGATCAGAGAAACTGCTTTGTATAATTTCGATCTTATTGAATTTATCTAGAGCTGCTTTGTGACCCAACATATAGTCTATCTTGGAGAAAGATACATGAGCGCTTGAAAAGAATGTATATCCTGCTGTTTTGGGGTGCAATGTTCTATATATATCTATTAGGTTTAGTCCATTTATCATATTATTCAAGCTCTCTGTTTCTTTATT